>JAWNZC010000141.1:1362500-1412500 GCA_035771165.1 Paragorgia papillata
AAGCTATTAACCCATTCCTGTCTGAGCTGACCCTAAGACGATAGACGTCTAATGTCCCTTACTCTGTGTAATGCCAGACGATTTTACTCGTCAATGACAAGGAGGGAACCCTTCACAAGCTATTAACCTACTCCTGTCGGAGCCAACCAAAAACGACCTCTGCTATTTTAAAAGAGTGCTGTGTAGCCAGTGTTTTGGATAAAGCAATGTGAAAAGCAGGTGAATGCCGAGATTAGTTTTCATAACAAAATACTGACGTTTCTATAGCCCTTCAACACATTTTACTCTGATGGAGGGCTCCGCTCGAAACATGATTTCGTTCCCAAAACTAATCTCGGCAGTTTACAACTCTATTTTGTTACTCTGTCTAACGCCAGACGATTTTACTTGTCTGACATACGGATTCCTCAGACAGTCTGAGCCGGCAATGGGTTCACCCAGACAGTGCGAGTCAGGCAACCAGCTAAAAACGACCGCTATCATTTTAGTGAAATAAAAGTAGTGTGCTGCGTAGGCAGTGTTAAAATACAAATCGAAATGTATAGTAAGGTTTGAATACTGCCGAAATAATAGAACGTAGACTTCCAACGTTTCGAGCGAAGGCCCTGCCCGTTCGTCAGAGCAGGGTCAGAGAGAAACGCCAGACGAATTTACTCGTCAATGAGAGAACCCTCAGACAGCCTAGGAAATCAGCAATACCAATGGATTATTGACTGTAGCATACAGTATATACATTTTCCCTACATTGTACCAATTTGACAAAAACGCACCCCATTGATACAATATACAATGAGAAATGCGTTTCTTATAAATTTCCGTGCGCGTTTTTTTGCTATACACATGCATGCATGCACACACACACACACACACACACACACACACACACACACATATATATATATATATGAAATTTGAATTATACTGGTCAAGGGATTAATCAAATTTCAAATTTCTTAAGCGTTAACATCAGTTGCAATAGTCACCTGAAGAGTGTGGTAGGCTCCGCTTACCATACGAAACAGATTTGTAGTGAATTAAAGTTTGAATGAAGTAACTCAAGTTTGTCTTTTGTTTTACTATTCCGCTCTGCCTCGGTATTGAGCACTCTAATCGTCTGTATGATTTCGAACTTGACACTTATCTTTATATATATATATATATATATAGTTCAATCTACAGACACGGTGTTTCGCTGTACAACAGCTCATCAGTGTAGCTTGGAACAATCTGAATGAATTTCAGCAATTACTTATACACATGCGATCGTCGGTGACAACCGCATGTGGGACAGCATCGGTGAAATACATTCAGATAGCGCATGGATGGGGGGGGGGGGGGGGGGGGGGGAGTTAGTGAACACAACAACATCATAGTTTCGTTATATGTAACTCCCAACATCATAGTAACTCCCCCCTGGGGGGGGGGGGGGGGGGGAGGAGTTAGTGAACACAACAACATCATAGTTTCGGATACCAATGGTTCGAAATGCGCGCTATGGGGCAGGGAGCAATATTTCAACGAATTTTAATAAGGACACGAGAAGTACACGGCATGACATGGCATGGCACAGCATGAGATTAAAACAGTATTTGCAAAACAATTTGTTCGCGAAAATAGGAATCCGCATTCTCTGTATATTTACGATATGATTTAGATGCTGTATAGCGTAGAATGGCGATGCTAATGACAACAATTGACATGCGCGAAGCGCCAACCCGATTACGCGAGTCCGACTTCTGATGTATATCTACGTCAGAGTTTGAAAGGTTCAGCGGTTACCCCTAACAATGAATTTCAAGGAGCACCCCCTATAGAGAATCCCCCCAGGATTAGCGCTAGTCTAGGGCGGGGGCAGAATTGGAAGTGTGGAAGGCTTGGGTTCTCTAAAAGATTGTCATAAATCAATAGTTCATGCAAATCGTATATCGAATTTGATACAAATCAGCTCACGACAGCATGCCTATAATCAGTGTCATGCAGACTGCGGAGGAAGATTATACGATAAAACAAAAATCTCTTGCATTGAATTAAGGCTATATTACAAAAGATAAACACCAATTTTCAACCGTCCATTTTAGTGACCAGTCATTGTGTAACCAATTGCCTGACTTCTATAATTTCTTCCGTAAAAATACGTTTTTACTTTCCTGACTGACTTTCCGCGACGTTTGCCTTTGACAAGTAGAATTTGCCTGGCGTTAGACAGAATGAAAAGATAAAGTTGTCTTACAACAACAATTAATGCGTGTCCTGCATGACTTTCTGCGACGTCTCCTTTGACGAGTAAAATAGTCTGGCGTTAGACAAAGTAAAATATTCTGGCGTTAGACAGAGTAAAATAGTCTGGCGTTAGACAAAGTAAAATATTCGGGCGTTAGACGGAGTAAAATAGTCTGGTGTTTGACAGAGTAAAATAGTCTGGCGTTATAGATAGAGTAAAATAGTCTGGCGTTAGACAAAGTAAAATTAAATAGTCTGGCGTTAGACAGAGTAAAATCAGTCCGGCGTTATAGACGGAGTAAAATAGTCTGGCGTTACAGATAGAGTAAAATAGTCTGGCGTTGAGCCCTAATCAGACGAGAACGCAAGTCATCGCAAGTTGGCAGTCAGAATTTCTGTGGCGGTCGTTCGAACACCCAAATTAACAAAATAAAGGTTTCATGAGTGTTTTAAACAAGTTTTAACTTTGTCACGGTACATTGTCACGGTACACGAAACTATTCAGAGCGGCTGGCTGAGATAGCGTGACTGCCAACTTGCGATGACTTGCGTTCTCGTTTGATTAGGGCTTTAGACAAAGTAAAATAGTCTGGCGTTAGACAGAGTAAAATAGTCTGGCGTTAGACAGAGTAAAAAGGTCTGGCGTTAGACAGAGTAAAAAGGTCTAGCGTTAGACAGAGTAAAAACTAAAATAAAGTTGTCCCAAGTACAACAACAATACGAGTGAAGGAGTAAATAGGCCTTTGTTTTTTGGGGGACTTTGCACAGCGAAAATAGAGGGATTCAGATTTAGACAACTAAATTTTCATATTATAGCAATGATAAATTTAGTTTGTAAAAACAATGAAGCGACTAATCCCCCATTAATTCGATTCGGATCAGGAAAAAAGTCAGTAGCGTCCAGATTTAATTTCAATGGGTCGTCCTCGATCTTTCTACGTTATGATAGCTAGACTTTCTCTCTGAAGAAATGTGTATGTTATGTCTATGTTAAATAATTAAACCTTCAGGGCAGTTTCCTATCTAGAGTAAACTAACTTGGTTAGCGCCCAATTTACGCCGAATCACTCAGCCCTAGAGAATGGTGCCAAAAAGGTTTGAGGTGTCAAGTGCTTGAAATGACATTAAGCTATACCTTTGTGCGACGTATATGTAATTGATAAGTGAAGTCGTGGCGAGAACAACAAGAGAGCGGACTGAGTAAGACACGAATCCTTATCTCTATGATTTGAAAAGTGGTATAAGAATAAAGAATTATAAGTTTCTTTGTTCTTTTGTCTGTTCGTCTGTTTGCCCGCTTGCCGCTTTGTCCGTCTGTCTGTCTGCCTGCCTGCCTGCCTGTTTGTTTGTTTGTTTGTTTGTTTGTTTGTTTGTTTGTTTGTTTGTTTGTTTGTTTGTTTGTTTGTTTGTTTGTTTGTTTGTTTGTTTGTTTGTTTGTTTGTTTGTTTGTTTGTTGTTTGTTTGTCTGTCTGTCTATCTGTCTGTCTGTCTCAACCGTGAGAATGACCTTGTTCTCGAGCTTATAAGCTTACAACTCATGTGAGTAGAGTTGTTGTGGTTGGACTCTCCTGTGCCTCGAGGAATTTTTTCCGGGTTCTCCAGATTTTATCCTTTCGCAAAATCAACACCTGTGTTCCGTGGTCTGACATATGTCTTATGGCGGCTCGGCCACGTTGATCTGCGTCCTTCGTAATTCAACCATCGATTGCAAGTTGAAGGTTGATTAGCCTCCCCTCTCCCTATCAACTCGGCCTCCTTAGCGCCTTGCCTGTTCAATCATAGACGAATAGTAATTATTGCTGCTAATGTAATGTAATGTAATGTAATATAATGTAATGTACGAACCGAATGATTAACTCGTTCAACTTAGTATAACATTTACATTAAAACGAGAGTCGTTAACGTAAGTCAATTGATTGGCAATCCACTTATGTAGCTTCAGGTTAAAAAAACACTTTCTAAGCCCCAGAAATTCATGGGTTCAAAACATTTTTTTTCTAAGTGCCTATACAGATTGACATTCAGCCAAATATTACACAATGTCATTAATTTATTCTTTAAAGGCACAGCGTCAGGTATTAAATTACCAGTTTTAATTAATAGTTTCGTGCGAGACAAAAATTATATTAGCATGCAAAGAAAAGGAATAATATTCATACAATGTTAAAAAAGTAAGTCATTAGTGTCATTAGTGCATTTTCTTACGGACTATTTAGTCCAAGTTTTGACGTGTGTTATATTCGCGATAACTTTAATCATGTGAACTTGAATTTGTCCACGAAGTTTTTCAAGTTTGCGTCATGGTGACACTGTGCCTTTTTCATATGTCGTAATTCATCGCCGATATATAGTTTTGCGATGAATTGCGACGAAATAGCTAGATTATGAAAACCATGCAGCAATCGGGGACAATCCCCGATCATCGGCAATCATCGCAACAAATTAGGATCCAGTCTCTAGAAGAAAACCGAGCACTTCAACTGAACAAAACTAAACTAACCTTATTTATACTGGATAACTCTATCAGTTATATCTAAACTGTTATCCTCAGAGGTCCAGTAAGGGCCCACCCTCATTGGTCCAGTGTTACTACAGGAGGAAACCGGAGTACCAGGAGGAAACCTGTGGTGTTTGGTAGAGTCAAACTGGAAGCATGCATGCACTCTTCTCAGCTGCGGCCAAGGTGAATTTTTTTAATTAGATAACTGCACCGTGCAGGAATCGAACCCGGCTCGCAGAGGTGAAAGGCACGTGTACTAACCACTGTATGTGCCACCAACACCCCACACCAAGGTACGAAATTGCCCTAATTCTTCCTTTGTCTCGCACCCAGAACCTATTCTTTCTATATTTCGTACGCCGCATGAGCCTTATATTTTTCAGTGACAGCTCTAGGACTAGTAAAAGCTTCGCATGGAGTAATATGTTGTTTATAGCGGTGCCCATTTTTTAAAAAAAGTATTATTTTCCCTTCTTGATCGGCAACCATCAGCGATTGTCTGGGATGATCGGGGACAATCCCCGATTGTCGCAAACGTGAGCATCAGCGATGATCAGCGATGAAATGCGACGAATGAAAACCATGCAGGCTGGCTTTATACTCAAACACATAAATAGCATCTTTATAACAATAACTGATAACGCTTCAAACTTTTTATGCCCAAATTAGTTAAACACTCATTTTCCGCAATTCTTGCGTAAAGGTTTTGTTTCATTCCGAGTTGAAATCGATTTTTTTAACAGCGAGACCCCGTGTCTTCGTGTTCAATAAAAGTACTTACCTTTATTCCACGACCTGCTCGGCTCAACTTGACCATGTAGTTCAGTCGGTAGAGCGTCGGACTATAGTAAACCGAACGTCGCGAGTTCGAATCCCAGCCGCGGGCGACTAGAGTTTTTCTCTCACTAATAACTGTTGGCATGGTTCGTCACTCGGAGCAATTAATTAACATTCCTTTATCTGAAAATCAGTTGCGAATGCCGTCATTGTCGTGACAAATAACTACAATAGCCGCTGTGTCGCAGTGTATTTGTCGCCGAAGATAATTAAGCAGTAACGATTGTTCGAAAAATATTATTGTGCTGATGTCAAAATAAAACATCAAGAATACAATCAAGAGAAGAAAAGGGATACGGTATTTGGAAACCATACTGTTAAACACACAAAAAAACCGCTTTAGAAACGCTTACCAGAAGACTTCAAACGAACGATATTCAAATATTTTCCTTTGATAGCATCGATCCCAGCTAAACATTCCTCGATTGTTCGAACCATTCCCCGCGTCACTCCAAAACGCATGTTTTCCATATACTGGTAAATAGTTTCGTTCAGCCCAGCCAGAGTATCTCTGATAGTCAAAATGTCCTTTGCGTTTTTCGGGTAGAATTCAATCGATCGAATTACGGCATACCCGACGTAGTACGAAAGCTTACATATATACTGTGTGCAGAAATGATTCGGACCGAGCATCCAGTCGCCCGAATAGTAATCCCCGTCATACGGTTGGGCAAAGTTGTGCTCCAAAACGTGTCTCGACTCGGCTAATGCTTTCTGCTCTCGTGGTTTCAGGAGTGTTACATTGATGTTCAGGGAGTTCAATTCTTCGAGCAAAAGTCTGGCGGAATCTGTTACGTTTTTAATGTTGCTAGGGAGGAGGTGAGAGCCGTACGAATGTTGCATGTTGGAGCCGGTAGGTCTCGAGGTGAACCGGAATGAGACTCCGCTTGGTGAAAGTTCGTGATAGGTGTGTATCACTTTTGTCAGGAACTCGATCAATCCCGAGCTCTCGGCTTCATTGGAATGCTCGCACGGGTCCTCCACACCGACATTCTCAGTCGAGGTACTATTGGAATCTTTCTCGATGTCCGAGCATCGGTGCCGGTTAGCGATGAAGACAACACCGACCACAAAGAGGACCAAACTCACGACAAGAACAACCCCGACGGCGACGACCACCCATCGTCGTTTTACCTTGGAAAACACCATCGAGCTATTCTTGTTCGAATCACTTTTCGAGCTTTCGAAAACACAATTCCAACACGCTAATCCCCATTAATTCATTCTAATTTATGCAAACAAAATCAGCTCATGCAGATTGGTTTTGCATATTGATGTTACATTCTGGTGTTTCCGGTATAGGAAGTTTAATTGGGCCATGTGCGTAATCTAATAGTTGCATGGCTGAGCTGCAAAGATTTCCCAAGAACCGGAGCTTATACGTCAACAATGCCAACCGACTTGAACTCAAGCATGAACTTGTTAAAGCCTTTATTAAAAGGGGTTGAGATTAAAATGACGTGCTTGGCGATTAACGACTGACAAGATAATTATACCGTACGGTTAGCAAACCGCCCGCATGCAGCTTCGTCCGTCACTTGGGTCTTAGCAGTTGTCCTTGGAACTTATATACCAGCCTATATACCAGCAAAATGAAAGCGACACGTTACGTTGTATTTCTGTTAGGCGTTGGTATTTTTCTCTCTGTAGTTGGTATCGCGTTAATTATAGCTGCATCGTTGTCGTTAGGGAAATGCGAAGACGAGCCAGTATGCATGAACTGTTCGGTGATGGAAGAACGTAGCGAAAACCAACATTGCGCACCGAGTGGGGAAGCTATTCGCATCAGGTTCTACCAAACGCTCGAAAGAATCAGGGATGTCTATTTCACTCTTTACCCAAACAACATCATCTGGCATCCAGAGGTCGACGAAATGAAAAGGTTTCGTCCGTACAATTGTTCGCCACAGGCTCTGAAAGACAGGACCGACGCAGCCAGGTCGCTGTACAACGAAGCGGCAAAACTGAAGGTTTCGGTCAACCAAACTCTCCTGAAACCCAGAGAGCTGAAATCACTTATTCAACTGCTTCATTACCTAAAGACGGACTTTGGCAAACCGTACGGCGAAAACTACTACGCTGGTAAGTTAAATTACTCCAGACTATACTTGAAATAGTACCGTAATAGCATTCGTTCGTTTAAGAGAACTGTAACGAGTAGTACTTATATGTTAACATAGCCATAGGGGCTGTAGTTACTGAGCCGGGTTAGAGCCGGCGCTATAAACTGGGCTATATAGCTGTATCGCAAAATTCCTTCCTCGGCTCGCAATTGAGATTGGAATCATCGTTGGCACTTCTTTGCATCCAAACTAAAATTCTTATTGACTTTGCAAAATTACCGTCGGTTGCTTCTAAGGATGGACACCACCAATGAAAAACATGATCTACGCTGACGTCAAACTTCTATGTTTATGCGCGGAACTTCTTTGATTTTTCATTTTCGAACTGTCTCTGAGCCCAACGGTCGTTTCACTCGTTTGTTTCACTCGTTTGTTTCACTCATCTATTGAGCTAAAAAAATCCTCAATTGTCAATCGACCGGCCATGATAAATTCATTGCCCAAGTTTGGCGTTCGAACAAGCAAACATGTCACATGCGCTGCATAAACATAGAAGTTTGTCGTCAGCGTAGAACATGTTTTTCATTGGTGGTGTCCATCCTTAGATGCAACCGACGGTAGTTCATGCGAGTTTGAAAACCACGAATATATACAGTACTATCTTAATCGAATAACAGCCCGATTAACTGGCTCAACAAATAGATAAAAGTAAAAAAAGGTAGTAAACTGCCGATAACAGTTTTGATAACGAAGTACTGAAGTTTCGAACGGAGCTCTTCATCAGAGTAAATAGTTTGTTGGGGTTTTTTTTCAACAGGGAGTTTTTATCGTTTCTGTATTTCCATTTTACTTTTTTATTAGTCACAAGCTGTATTTCGCGTAATTTGTCCGACGAAACACTTCTTTTGAATTGTCATATTTTAGTTTTCGGCTCACGTCCAGATCACAATTGGTTAAACCAACAATGGCTCTTATGGTATAAGTTCGAGGCCATTAGCCAGCAAATCAAACACATGCACGATAATAATAATCGGAAACCAAAAACAAAATTATCAAAGGTGATTATAGATACGACGAGATTAAATTCTAATAACATAACAAGAAAACACATGCAGTCAAGATCTATTACATATGATAGCCACATGAAATCATACCCTGAGGCTGTACTCACATATGTAATAGATAGTGTAAAAATGTGGAGCGCTGCGCAGGTGGTAAAACTGCCGAGATTTTTAGGCTTTTAGCAACAAAATACGGACATTCCGGGCGGAGCCCTTCATCAGAGTAAAATGCGATGCATTGATGAAATAAAGTAAAGCCGAGCTTTGTATATATGTATTAAATAGAAACGCAAAATTCTCCACATTTTTTAAAAATCCGCGCATTTGGGGTCGATTTTTCCGCATCCGCGCAATGGACTGAATTAATGACTGAATTCACTGAAATCAGCCAGAGTGTAGGCATTTAAGTAAAATAATATTTAATAAACAACTATATCGTTAACAAGTTAATGATTAATTACCAATGTTTATTGACTTCCGTAATGAGATTTCCGCATATTTATTGCAAGTTTTCCGCGCAGTTTTTCGCAAAACAAATACCTTCCCCGCGCAAAAAAAAACTTCTCAGTCTGGCGGGTGACTAGAGAAAAACACTACTCGAATTCGAACCCACAAGGCACAACATTCGGTTTACTAGGTCGTGGAATGGTGGTGCTAATATTTGATGTTTCGAAACTGAAATCTAGGTTCTTCAATATCGAGAGACTTAACTCTTCATCTTGTTATTGGAATAATTATTGTAGTTCAGCAAACTCAGGTGGAGAATAATGATATTAGAGAATATAATTATATCAGCATCCTAATATCCTTATTCTCCACACGAATTCGCGTTTACACTCACTTAGTACCATGCATCTGCGGACACAACACAACACAACACAACACAACACAACACAACACAACACAACACAACACAACACAACACAACACAGGCTCAGCACAGCACAGCACAGCACACAACACAACACAACACAACACAGCACAACACACAACACACAACACACAACACACAACACACAACACACAACACAACACAACACAACACAGCACAGCACAGCACAGCACAACACAACACAACACAACACAACACAACACAACACAACACAACACAACACAACACAACACAACACAACACAACACAACACAACACAACACAACACAACACAACACAACACAACACAACACAACACAACA
This sequence comes from Paragorgia papillata, assembly GCA_035771165.1. NCBI lineage: Eukaryota > Metazoa > Cnidaria > Anthozoa > Scleralcyonacea > Coralliidae > Paragorgia > Paragorgia papillata. Next base: position 1,372,376 of record JAWNZC010000141.1, read on the forward strand.
CAACACAACACAACACAACACAACACAACACAACACAACACAATATAATATAATATATGCTCCCAAAATTCTATATGACAATGTTTAAGAACTACTTCGAACCATGCAGTATGTCAACTGTCAAGTATATCAAGAAAAAGTTTATGTAAAACTGGCACGTTTCGTAACAGATATAGCTACACCACCTAATTAGGAATCAATAACTTTTAATTTCTCTTCAAGAATTATAAAAATGTAAATATTTGGCTCGCGTTTGATTTGTTATATCACTCAAAAAACACTTATGTGTAAATAAGTAACTCTAAAATTGATTGCATGTGACGTGTAAAAGAAAACATTCAGCATGTTTACGCTCTAAATATAATTTAAGAAAACTTGAATTTGGCCGATCCTTTTTAAAATTATATACGAGTATAAGATGTCTAAATTAGAAAATTCTGGAATGGTTTCATGCTTTCCAAAATCATTGCAAATACCAAGGAAACTTTCACAGTTTGTTTAATCAAATTTGAAAACGGAGCGTTGAAAACCAACGAAATTGCAACCAGCGCCCCTTTCATCACTTCAACCACTGATGCATAACTGCAAGTTGTTATTTTAAGCTCACTCTAAGCCGAATAAGACTTTTAAGTCGTATCTATTTTACTAGGCAGGCTAACGTCACAGTAGTCTATTTTCCTCCTCACAGAGAGACGGGAAATGGATAAGAACAAGTTAAATCTCTTTAGTAACTCTCTCTCTAGAAGGCACGCAACGTTCAAGTGGCTCGTGTATTTTACCCTCGGTAAACGCCAGACTAATTTACTCATCGTGAAATAAAAGTAGCGTGCTGCGTAGGCAGTGTAGAAACAACAATCGAAGGGCCTTCGCTCGAAACGTTAGATTCCTACGTTCTCTGTTTCGGCAGTATATCTAACCTAAGTTACTATATTTCGATTATTTTACTCATCACAAGGAGAATGTAATAATGATATTTATTCAGGATACCCACATCACCGAAATGTTTTTCAGTGGGGTCCTTCAAAATATGTACAATATGTGTACAATAAAGTAAGGGGGCGATTACATGGACCGGGATAGCCCGCTTTATATATAAAACGCATGTTGTTTTAATTACATAGCTGGAAATGTAAGGTAAAAATCACGCTAGGCAAGCGGGCTAGCCCGATTTGCCGGGATCCCGGTTGTCGCAACCGGGATAGCCTGGTTAACCGGGATGAAAAATTGAAAATGTCCATGTAATCGTTTTCATCCCGGCAAACCGGGCTGAAAAACTATTGAACTCGCTTCGATACGCGTTCGTTTGCTTGACTGTGTGAATAAATAGTGCTGAAAGGAACTGAAATAGAACATCAAAACGTTGTTTGTGTGTTTCGTGATCATAGCGAAGATTTAATAAATTAATTAGTCTTCGCGAAGACGATTTCGTGGATTATAACAATCTTTTTATTAAAACAAAATAAATAATAGACTAATTATATGTATATATATATTTATAAGTAATAACATGACTTGAGGGAAATTAGCGATTAAATTTCCCCGCCGCCGAGGGCACGAGGACTTTTACAAACCTTCCCGAGGCAATGGGGAAATTTAATCGCTAATTTCCCGAAAAGTTATGTTATTAGTTTGTAATATTATCATCGCCGAGGAAAACTTTGAGAATCTTACCGACAGGAAATTTACACGGTTGATCAGAGAAGTTGCATCTAATTTTCCCGTGCATGTTGATGAGGGAAAATATATGCAAGCGGGAAATTTAGAAGAAGACAAAAGATTTCTTTGTCTTCTAATTTTCCCTCATCAATATGGGGCACGGGAAAATTAGAAGAAGACAAAGGCAAATAAACAGGCCGTTGGTCATAAAGTAAAAGCCGGGCTCTTTCGCGGAAACGTGAGTCAAAGGGCGCCTTTAGTCGCAGGCAAAGAAGGTCCTTTCATCTTACATAATACAGTTTCAACTAAAAGCTTTTGCCTCCAGTTTTCATAAGCGACAAGCTTCAAGAGCGACCACCTTTGAGGTTTTTCTTTATTTCTAAGAGTCGTAAGTGCTTGCCCAGCTCTAGTTACGACCTCTTTTCAAATATCCAGGGTGGTCGTTTTAATACGAGAGTTGTTTAGTCAAAAATTGACGAGACGGCAGCTATTCCTGGCGAAAAACGCAATTTTTGTTATTATAGGTAATTATATGATAGCGAGTACAATTAAGGATTTACACTACAAGTGATATTTGAAAATGTTGCCAATTTTGGAGCAATTATTACGAGAAAAATCATGATTACTCATTTATTATATGTATGCACACTCACGCCTTTAAAAACATCTTGTTTCATTACTTGACAAGAAAAATTTTCATTCTGGGTTTTCTCTGTACTCATTTCAAAATATTTACATGGAATTTTTAGTTCATAGTGTACCACAAGTCGTTGGAAATGTGAAAACTTTCCATTACAGAATTGGCCGCCATTTTAAATTTTATTGTCAGCATCGTTCCCAGGGCCTTCTCTATTTTTATTAATTGTGCTGCAGTACAATTAATAAAATAATTGTATTCCTCTCAACCAATCAGAATGTAGTAATTTGGTCATGCATATAATAAATAATCTTAAAGCCCAGAATTGAATCAGCCCATAAACGAAATGGGAAAATAGAACATTTACCAACGGTTCTTACTGTATAAGCTGTCGTTCAATGTTAAGAAAATTCTGAGCTCTCTCTAGTCTCGCTTTTATATAGCTCAAACATCTGACGACAGCTTGCACAGTAAGCTTAGAAAATCCAAACTAAATTAAAATACTAACGCAAATCTTTTAGAATTTTTAATAATTGATAAGACGGATCAGTAAGTAAACCTGTTTGAAAGAGAAGGATGTTGGGCGTACAAACTTAATTCATTCGTTCCGCATGGACTCGACCTAAAGGTTTTACTTAATTAGAATTTTTAATGAAGTTTAAGATTTTTTTATAAGTAGGTTTGCTTCTGAAATTTGACCTTAATAAAAGGGTACTACCACTGATCTCAATAAAACTGGATGGGGCATGAGGCCGGATTTTGCGTGCCAGCTGTATGATGACGTGACCACTACCTAAGATGGCTGCCACTGAAGTTCATAGCTTTCGTAGATTGAAAACAGACAAAAAGAGTTATTTTAAGAAAATTTAAACGAATGTAAGGACATAAGAAGTACTTAATAAGGTTTAAGACGCTAATTTCTTGTATTTGTTTTTGTTACTGAGCTATAAAACCTTTAAATTTCGTTGTTTTTCTTCAGTGCCGACAACGAAGAAACTTCACGATAATATAAACTGAAAAACAGACTATAAAAATACGAAGAATTCAATTCCAAGTCTTAAATGGTACCTTTTATAGTAATCTTAATGCCTTAACAATATCTCGTGTTGTGTACTTGCCATCTTTGGACTGTATTTGTTGTTAAACAGTGAAAACTAAACGAACCGCTTTTCCGACTCCCCCGGCACGGAGTACTTAATATTCCTCCCCCGGATAATCTGACCGTGCTGACGTCAAGATTGCTCATGCCAGTCAACTTTGGGATTGGGAACAAGTTCTAAGGCCGCAATGCGTCATATGTTCCACTACGTAAGATGGCGGCGACTGGCACGAAGAGTTTAACTGCTGGCAATAGGGAATGCATATGGCCTATCCAGTTTATATAGAGATCAGTGGGCAGCACCCCAAAACGTTGGAATTAATAAAGTTTATAGAAAGTTAAGAGTTTTTATTTGATTTATATGTACTATTTTATTTTACAGAATGAGTGACCGTTCTGTATTGGGGTATACATGCAGACCGACGAACGCGAAGTCGAGTGCCTGTATCCCAATACAGAACGGACACGAATTCTGTAAATTACTTCCAGAACGATCTATTTGGTAAGTTCATTGCGGTAGCGATTTTTCTAAGAAAAATGTTGTCTAAGTCGAGAAATTCAAAGCTAAAGTTTATGTAAATCAAGAGGAATCTACAGTGTGTATCAAAAAAATTCGAACCCTTAGAAAATGAATTAGCATTCTTTTCAAACAACCTATTGTAGTAGTTTGAAAGCCCTAAAAGCGCTGCGTTATAAATTAATCAGCACATAAGTTAAACGAAGCGAAAAAGCTTTTAAATACTTTCACCATGCATACACTTCAAGTTATCTTAATTTCCCAGGTGTATAAGACCGTGTGTTTTACGCATCTGTGGGTTCAGCGAAGTGCTTAGGGCTTTCAAACTACTACAATAGGTTGTTTGAAAAGAATGCTAATTCATTTTCTAAGGGTTCGAATTTTTTTGATACACACTGTATATCACATATATAGGCCCTCGTTAAATATGGATTCTCTTTGTGTTTTTCTCGTGAATTATTAATGAGTTCTATATATATATTTCTAAAATTCATTAATAATTCATGAGGAAAACACAAAGAAAAATCATGAGCGTATCGGATCTATATATGTGATATAGACTCGCTCTAAGTTTCTCGCTGGTTTTTAACGGCTGAGATAAGCTTAATTTTCAAAATTACTACGCCAATGAACGTATGAAGTGATTCTTTTTAGAAGCCATTTAAAAACCTTGCAGTACGGGCTTTATCGGCTCTAAAACACTCGGCTATCGCCTCGTGTTTTATATCCGATAAAGCCCTCCTGCGCGGTTTATAAATATTACTTCTATATATATATATATATATATATATAGTATCAAGAGCCAGCATTCAGCAAATTGTTCCAAATACAGAATATAAATTTTCAAGAGGAACTTTATTTAATCTTCAATTTTACAACGTTTTGGGGTCTAGCGCCTTCTTCAAGGAAAGGATTACTAATTAAGACGTCAGAAAATGGTGGTTGGAAATTTTAATTTACATATGCATGATACACAAAATTACGTAAATTCAAGGGAGTATGTGGAATCCATGGAGGGTGAAGAGAGTTTAATACGAAAGAACGTCAATAAGATATGGATTAAGAAGACTATATTAAGTGGGAGGTGAAGTACGCGTATAAGGTGATAAAAGAAATCAGAAACATCAAATCATTACTAGAAATTAATGACAAAATGGCCACCGCTTGAAAGCCAATTTACATATATTCCTTAGAGGATGATCATGGCGTCCCATTTTTAACAATGAACAGTAAATATATAAAGGCGAATATATTAAAGTGAGAATTCTGCTTATTGAGTAGCTTGCCAAATATTTCCTGATCTAAACAACAACTATTATCCAATCATTTAGTCACCTATTTATTTTCATCAGATATATCTGCGATCTGCCAAATTGTGTTGAAAATAGTAAACAAATAAGCAAGCCATGCACCACTGGATTGCGGTAGGATTTTGTTTGATACCTTCAAAATCGTCTTTGGTCAAATGTTTGAGAGTTGATAGAAGAACCTTTATCTTGTACGTAATAAATTACATATTGACCATATTGGCTGAAGTTGTATACATCCAATTCAGCAACTACCTGACTTGTAATGACAACAAGAAAATATGCATTTTGAACCCACCGTGATTGATGGAGGCTCAAACATTAACAAACGATAGCTCGAGAGATATATATAGTCATTTGGCAGATCGTAGGTAGACCTGATTTAAACAAATAAGCCGCCAAGTGAATAATTTGAAAATCGCTGTTGCTTAAATAGCGAGGTCGGCAAATAGTAGGCGAGATACTCAATTAGCAGAATTTTCATTTTAATATTTCCCCTCTATATAATATTTACCGTTCAAAATTAGATGCCATTTCATAAAGGCTATATGTAAATTAGCCCTTAAGCGGCGGCCATTTTGTCATCAATTTCTGGTGATGTAAAATGAAACAAGATTGGAACAGATAGTATATTAACTCATTCCTATCCGAGGGCTTCCCCAGAGGTGAATAAAATTGTCTGGCGCCAGCCAGAATGAAAATATCAAAGACCGATTCGGACAGGAAAGAGTTTACCAGGATTGAATTTACAATGAAGTAAACTCTCCTTAAAAAAGAGGTCGAATATAGGAGAAGCAAAGTTGATTTCAACTGTATTGGAATATAATATCTCTTCAGTACACTCTTTCCAAATCGGTCTGATAAGGGTATTTTTAGAAAATTCTGATTGTTTGCATGGCTTCGATTTGTTAAAGAAAATACAATTTCACACAAACGTCAAAGCAGTTTCCAGCAATGAAGAAGAATGCATGCGCGATAAATGTTTGGTAAAGTGTGTGGAAATTTTAGTAGTACACCCTGAATTTGCTACAATAAAATACACGAATTCAGATTTTTAAACAGTTTAAACGAGAATGATATAGGCAGTAGAGGCATCGTTTGTCGTCTAATAAGTTTTGAAAATCTCCCAAGTATTGACGGGACTGGACAAAAACTTAGAAACAAAAAAAATAGAAGCATTCACAATCTTCTTATACTAATACTAGTATATAATGACGTTCCGTTCGTCAAGCTTAAATACTTAGGAAATGCTTCTGGCCGGTCCCAGACATGACCGAATCTGAGACTTTCTGATGACCGATCCGCATTAAAAGGCTGCAGGTTCGACCCCTGTCTGAAAATCACAAACAATGATTCTCTGAATATTTGCATGAGCTTGACGAACGTCTACAAATGAGGGCTTTTCCTTTGGCTCTGGAGAGTAAAACCGTTTGGCAAAAAACAGAGTAAAATAATCCGGTGATAGACAGAGTTAAATAATAAAGAAGCCGTTTTTGGCTGGCTCATGCAGGAATAAATTAATGACTTGTTAGCTCATCGGCATTAATGCCTAAAATAGCGAGAGTTCTTCCTTTTACAAGTAAAATAGTTGGGTGAAAAACAGAGTAAAATAATCTGGTGTTAGACAGAGTTATACTAAATAAAAAAGCCGGTTTAACCGGCTCAGGCAGGAGCTCGAGTAGATTAATGACTTAAAACGGCATTAATGCCTATAATAGACGGAAATTCTTCCTTTTAGACAATATTAAAATATATCCGGCCTTATAAACAGACTAATATGGAGATGTTAGAATGTTAGATATACGTTAATTGCTGGCTATTTCGTCAATTGTCACTTTGGCAACGTTCTTAACTAGATGATGATTATATATCTAGTTAGTATGTACTTATACATGACACCTGGCACGATGTCGTCACTCATAGGCCAGATATAATTGACAGCTGTTACAAATCTCAAAAAAAGAACGAGGCCAGTGTTCTTACATCTGACGTCACGGCGGCCATATTGGTGCACAGAAACAATGAAATGGCGGCCATATTGGTGCACAATCTTTATCCTATGGGAATTTAACCCTATTCTTATTCAAACATTTCGTATTTTTTCACCACCCCAACCACCGATCACGTGAGTGGAAACGATCCATAGTCAACCTTATTTGCAGCCGGTGGCTGAATTGAGAAGGATGCAGATCAACGTTGCCGACTAGTCGAAGGCATATCAAAGACGCTTCTGGCAGCCCAGGGGCGGATTTAGACTACGTCAACTAAGTCGCGCGACGAAGTGAAAATTTGACGTGAATATATAATTTTCGTTTGTTGCACATTGTCAAAAATTTACAAATAAAATCCTGCAAATGAGAAATAATTATCTAGTAGGAAGGAGTATGTTCTATTCTTAAAATGCCTATCTACAGAGGCTTCAGTTCATGCCAGAAAAATTTCCCCGTTGGCGTTTTTCCGTTTTCTTTACGCGCGAGGCCTAATTCTGTGCTACGACTGATTTCGAGGGGAAGCAGTGGGATGCATGGGACATAATGCGATAATCAAGGATCGGGTTCACAGTCATTTCCAGGCCACAAATGCGATGCAGGCTCTCGGCTTGATGAATTTGACGAAGGAAAGCAGTTAGTCACTTTTTGACGAAGTTGGTTGGTTTTTTAAGATCTTTTAACGTTCCTGATTGGTTAATTTTTTTTAAATTACGACTTACGATTGGTGTAGAGGCTGAAACGTCATTTTGCAGGATAAGCGCCTTTCTGAGTAATCAGTATGGTTAGCGATCGCTTCTGTGGTTCTACGAGGCCATGCGCATATTCTGCGTCCTTCCTAAATTATATTCCCAACACTCAATAGCAAGGATATCTACAAGACATTTATGATGAAACATGCGTGAAACTTTCATCAAGTGCTTTATGCACTGAAGATGACCTTTTACAGAGGATTGAAAAAGATATATCGAAATATCAATTGCGAGAATTTTATACAGTGAATCAGTGATGCGCTCTGAGGTCGTCTGAGGTAAGAAACCCTTACTATACTGTATGATTTGAATATCATTATAGTATTTATGATAATTTATAGATTAACTCTTGGGCTAGACTTCGCGTTTGCTTGTATTTGATCTATAACATGTTGAATTGATGCTTTGCAATGAAACGTGTATCGGACGGACTAGTGTATGCTGGAAATTTGATCTTGCTTGGAGATTTCATGGTTTATTAATATCAGTACTGTAATATAATTAATTTTATCTTTGTGAGACTGTAACCTAGCCAGCCAACCTGGCAGTTAAAGCACTCTTCTCATACATTGCTAATTTCTGTTCCTTTAATATTAATTATTACAGTATATAATATATATATACACAACATGTCATGTACTGTATGTGACCTGTATGATTACTGTATGTGGTGTCATAATAAACTTGATTAGTAAATGATGATTGGTTTCTTCTTTTAATATAAATTTACATGTGTACAGTACTAAGTGCTGATATCCACATGAACCAATAACTACATGTGCTGTATTGCAATTATTATTTACATTTTATTATCTGGCTTAAATACAATATCTGCTTAATTCTAGTATTCAATGTTTATATAAACAGGTAATGACTTAGATTAGTTGGGGGCTCAAGGGTTAGGATGACTGGGATAATGTTGAGAGTTGAGCTCCTTTACGTCCATGTCACATTATGGTCATAAATAAAAGCATTCCTTAACAAGACATTGTCTGCTTGGGTAGATGTGTAAAAGGTGAGTATCTGGCACCTGAAAACCAGACAGCTCATAGTAACATAGATTGCTACTGGTGGGTAGTGCCTTGGATTAGTTGTGACTTAATTAGAATGACTGGGATGATGTAGACCCATTATTACCCTTGCTCTGGGTTATGCAGAACATTAAATTCAGCTAGACCTTTACTTGTATGTTGATCAGGCTGTCCATGTTGATTCACTACTGCAAGAATATGTTTTTGGTGTCTCCAAGGCATGCTGATGAGCTCTGACAGAGCAAAACAACCATATATTTTTTAAGTTAGTAATTAAATATAATCACATATCTCTGTTTGTTGTATTGCCTTCTTTTTAGAAAAAAATAATTACGCATTTACAAGAATTCACTAATCCAAATCCAATTTTGACACTTTTTCAAAAGAAGTATAAAATCTGCTAAGAAAATATGTTTTTAAACTTCAGAAATTTTGATTAAAAGTGTTGTCAGAACGCGGGAAATGCCATTTCAGAGACCCAAATTTCAAAAAATTTCCGGGGGGACATCCCCCGGACCCCCCTAGATACTTTGACTAAGTGGGGAAAATTCCTGTATCCGCCCCTGCAGCCGCTATACGACACATCAGTCAGACTACGGAGCACAGCTTTAACGTCTAAGTGCTATAATTTAAACGAAGGGAAGAAATTCTGAGAATCCGGAAGGGGAACCCGTGGAAGCACGGGAGAAACAAACTACAACAACTTTATTTGCATGAGTTTCAAGCTCGAAAATCAGAACGAAATTACACGACACCCTGTCACCCACCAAGTACTATTAAGCTCATCCAACCAGGCCTATAATTTAGACCGCAACGGTAGAAGGCAGCGCGCTATGCTGTAAAGATATTCTTCGAGCTCTTCTACTGAGAGAAAAAACGCACTCAACGCGGCAATCGAATCCTTTAACTATCGAGTTACAGAGACTTAGATGGCAGAGTGTAGTTTACATCATACTGTATATGTGTACAACTGCAAGTAGAGAGGTTGAAATCTTTTGAATTATAGATGTACCCTCAGCGAGCTTCAATAAAATATATCCGCTGCTTTTGTCAACTCTGTTGTAGGCAGATGAGAACCGTCAAAACATCTCAAAACATTGCCAACGATAAAGCCTATTTAAAATTTCACACATTGGCGATTTAAATTAATCTAATTGGTGTATATATACAACCACACATGGAGTATTAAGATTATAGCTAGTATCATAAACGTCAAAACGATTTATATATACAGATCTTTGAATAAGTACAGAACATTGGCACTGCATGAGGTAGTGTAAGAACCATTTGGGTTGTTACTCTTGCATTGCGTATTGCAGAGCATTGCATCGACTATTTTTCATGACAAACACGCTGGTTTAAATGACTTTTATCTCTTTGAGATTGTGACGTATGTAATATACGATATAAATGAGGGTTACTGGATTCACATACAAAATTACCTTTCTCCAACGCATTAATTATTCTGAGCCCCGCTATATTTGAAAAGCACTGAGGGTGCACGTTGTCTGTCATTGCTAAGGACCGCAGTTAACGAGCTTAGGACCATTACTGCAATAAATAAATTTATACTTTTTCTTACGCAACATAACACACTGCTCACACAGCAATATGCTGCTTTAAATGCTTACCTGGATTCGAAAACGAACCAATGAATCAATGCACTTTTTAAAACTTCTCAGACTCATCCACTCATCCATCCTAAACAACAGAGTACCAAAAGTGCTTAATCAATCATGTATTCATCCATGTATACACACATCCGTCCGTCCGTCCGTCCGTCCGTCCATCCATCCATCCATCCATCCATCCATCCATCCATCCATCCATCCATCCATCCATCCATCCATCCATCCATCCATCCATCCATCCATCCATCCATTCACCCACCCATCTGGCCACCCATCCAACATCCACCCACCCACCCATCCATTCATTTATCAATTCACACACCAACCCACCAACTTACTTCCATCCATCGTTCGTTTGTTCGTTCGTTCCCAACCTCCCTCCCACCCCACCCCCTCCCCCTTCATTCCTTTCTCCCTTTATTCCATACACTCAGCCATCCGTCAATTCATCCACCATTCATCCGTCCATCGATCCCTCCCTCTATCCTTCATTTCCTTCCCTCTCTCCCTCCTTTCCTTCTTCCTTACTTTCATCCACTCAGTGGCGTGGTGGCAGGGGGGACCTTGGCCTTGGCCCCCCAGCTGTGGTTGCAGAAGGGGCGCCAAAACTAGCAAGGGCGCCAAAACTTAACAAAATAAACCTATTTCTTTGTATAGCTTGGTCGTGTTTTCTATGAAGTTTTATAATCTTCAGAATTCTGTAAAATCTCACTCCAAAATGCAGGAAATGGCATATCAGACTCTAGATTTCAAACTTTTCCGGGGGAGCATGCCCCCGGACCCCCTAGAGGTTTCTGGTTTCGCCGCTTGCGTTGGCTTGGTCTTTGAGAGAACCCGTTGTTTGTTGTAATATTATATATTGCTACTTCAGTTATTTTAAAACAAAAAATGTGATGATTTATCAAATACAGTAATGTCTTTTTTTCTTTTTTTCTTTTTTTTCGGGGGGGGGGGCAAAGCTAATCTGGCCACCCCAGCCTGAAACTTGCCACCACGCCACGATCCACTTATCTGTTTATGACGTTTACACCAACCATACACAATGACTAATACATAAGGCCAAAGGTTTGACCTGACCACTAGCTAGACAATTATAGACAATAAGACTAATATAATTTACAATGAGTCGTCGGACAAGCGTTAGAATATAAACTATTGAATTTTTTTCAAGGTGACTGGATGATGGGTCCAAATCGGTTTTGCGCGGAATCCATTTGTAGAATTGGTTATGATCTGTACTACCATTTCAACTATAAATCGTGGTCATGGCAACCGAAAACCCTGCCAGACGTTATGTTCGTCATAAAACAACTCCAGGAGTATCGCAGCATGATTGAACAGTACATTGGTAACATGAGATACGGTATTGCAGCCGGCATGGTGCGCTCAAGTGAAGCATGCGAGGTAGGATTTTATTCATTTGCAGAACAATTCTTCAAAGTTAATCTCCACGGAAGCACAGGTTAGTAAATTCATAGTCCATCGAGATATGGTCTGGAAACTCGGCAAACTTCAAAGCGCCTATAATGAGCTGTGATTTTATGTTGAACCGTACCTTACACCGTCGTGCACATCCTTTGTTTTAGGTTGATTAATATTTAAATAACACGGTTGAGTGATTGAACTGAAACCTTGCTATTGGACAATTCGTTCATTATACTAAAATACAATGTGTTCAGTGACCGTGCACCGTGCACAAAAATGCATAAAGGCGAACAAAAAGATAGACCAAAGACTTTAGCTGAGTTTCCAGACCATATCTCCATTGACTATGTAAATTAGAACAACCGTAATAATTAACAATAAAAAATAACGATAAACCGTAATAATAAGAGGAAAATTTTTTATATGTCCAAAAACATTTTGACGCAGCACTCAAAACTCCTTATTTTAGCATTATTAAGTAGCTTATCAATCAATTTCTATTTCAATTTAAATATATAATAGTTACAATATTTACCCACCCATATTTAGCAAGCTATTCATGGTGGGGTGGGGGTTACAGTAGTAAACAGGGCCGTCCTCAAAAAATTCTGCAGGGGGGGTTGGGGTTGTACGCTCAATTTTGCTGACTGCCTCATAATCGTCAGCTGGCGGGTGCCGACTGCCGACTGAAATATCTTGCCTGCCGACTATAGAACAAATAAAGCAATTCTTGGGGGAGGGGGGGGGGGGGGTCACACCCCCCCAAAAAAACCATAGCTCCGGCCCTGGTAGTAAATAATATATCAAGTTGTAAGCTGTTTAATTAACTGTTGTTCAAACAGCCCACAACATGAAATGACAGTCTATAAGCTGCCAAAAAATTACAGCCGATAAACTGTCCAATGTTCGTACATAGCAGAATTGACTGTCATAGAATAACAAACAGTGCCGGATTTAGGACAGGTCGGGCTGGGCGGTCGCCCAGGGCCCCCCACAAAATAATGTTTAAGGGGGGGCCTCCACAAAAATGTCTTGAAAGTTGAAAAAATAGGTGTTGAAATGAAAAAAATCTTGAGAGCCCAAAATATGAGTCAAAAACAAGACAAAAGATATATGGATGATATATAGGGTCACTTCTAAAAGTGTATACTATGACGATTATGACAGATTGATGGATGGAGTTGACAAGTTGTTATTGTAAACCTGATTCAGTGTGGGAATTGTGACTTCGAAGTTGTATTAGTTCGTAAAGCAAAATTATCTCGTTCAGAAATAGAATTGATATATTGTGCTGGTCAGTGACCGCACATATTTTAGTTTGTTTGATATGCAAATTAAACATTTTGACGTCATGTGCATGATGAGTTAGCGAAAAAGTTATATATCTTTGCCATTATCAAATATAATAATAACTTGAAGATCTACTTGTTTAGTGTTGTGGCGAAACACATCCACACGCTTTATTCAAATTAATTTGGTTTGATAAGAAAAGATATATAACCTTCTCCGATAACTCATTATGCACCTACGACGTCAAAATGTTTAATTTGCATATCAAACAAACTAAAATATCTCAAGAACAAAGCAAGGAAACGAAAAACTTCAAGAGATATTACTCTATAATTTTAAGTGTTCTTTCAAATAAGACAAACTTAATTTTCATTTCATCGGCACTTTAAATCTGCCATATTTACGGTAATCAATGCATCTTTTTGGCATAACCACTCAAAATTGTAGAATCAATAAAAATTTTATGACCATTTGGGGGTTTTAACATGTCAAAAGATAAAAAACCCTACATAATTACAAAGTTAGGTATGCTATAAAAATGTTGAATTCGCCATACTTACAATGCAAAATTTGCTCGTGTTCAAACAACATTTTCTTTTTGGCCTACGACTCAAAACCGTCTTATTTTAGCATTATTGTGTAGCTCATACAGTCAACAAACTTCTTATACATTTGGGGTTGAGAAAGATATCAAAAGATATGAAAATTTTTAATTATGAATGTAGATATGATCAGCAGAAATCAGTTTGAGCAACATAAAAAAAATTGAATTTGTACCACGTGACACTCTATTCTGTAATGGCAACACTCAGCCATGCTTTATTAGCTGTGTTTTAATTTCAGCAAAGCATGGAGAAGCACGGTTGCCAAATATTTAACATACAACAGATTGAACAGCTGGGACTATTATCATTTCTTAAAGTAAACTAGTAGTTTGGGCATTTTTATACGAATAAATTTGAGACTCGATCTTTAGCGACGAAACTAAACGAAGATGCTTTGTAAATGCTACTGCGTTCATCTTTAGATATTGTTTACCTTACTTCATGTTTACATCTGTTACGCATTTATTCGCCTCGTTTAAAGATAAACAGATTTCAATATAAGCACCACTAATGTCCCACGACGTATTATTGTCCGATATTTTCCACCAAACATGCCTAATCCTCAGTTATTTTCATTCAAATTAACTCAGAAATTTTCCCGCCAAAACGTAGCCGTCCGGAAAAACCGAAAAAGCTTACTGACCTTTCACGGCGCCACGACTAGAAAACAAGTCCAACCATATAAAAAAAGATAAGAGAGAATAAGAGAGATCCCTTTCGTCCACATTATCTATTTTTCTTCTTAAATACATGTATTACTATAGGTATCCTGCAAGAATGGTTTGTCGATGGCCTGATTGCCAAAGCATTTCTAACAAATCTGGAGGACGGCGTCGAGCAAGAATGGATTACTCAAAACAACAAAAGCGTCGCAGATTCTATTAATACGACTCTTGTCGAGTATGTCGGTAAACCTCTGAACGATCTATTACAGTTCCTAAAATACGAATATAAATTATACTGTGTCCCAAGCAACGTATCAAGTGGTCTGGCCACGTTGCCTCTCGATTATATTTACTACAATGGTACTCGGACGTCGAATAAAACGACAAAAAAACTACCATTTGGAGAGAAACTCGATGGCAAGAAAGCCTATGAACATATTTTGTATTTTTTTACAACCATCAGTAATCTCACCCCAGATGCAATCTACAAGTTAGGAAAAGACAAGATCGCTGAATTATATCCTGAAGCTGTCAAAATCGCGAAGAGTTACACGGGGCAGTCTGGTGACGAGGCTGTGGGGACGTTTAAGAAAATGCTTAGCAACCAGTCGAGTTATTTTAATGACGCGCCGTTCCCTGGAAATGAGTCAAACGACATTGCCTTTAAGAAGTGCAGTAGTCACGCAAAAGCCAAGATGTTCTGCCCGAACCGCTACGAAGCGTTCCAAAAGTGGTCCATGTTCGTCAGAGGTAGGTGTGGTTGAGAGTGGTACATATATATGCGGTACATATGCGAGCTTGGTGTAATGTATAACAGAGTTTGGTAGACGTTCATTTAAGCTCGAATACTTGCAACTGAATGTTTCTGACACGGAACTCCATTCTCCTTATCTGGAACTCTAACTTCAGTCATTAAACTTCAGTCATCACGCTTCAAAAGCGAAGTCAGGATTTTCGTGTATCACGTCGGATTCAGTCCCCTACGCTGTCTGTTATCTTTTGACCGCGTAGGGAACAGTTAGTAAGGGGACTGAAAGCGATGTAATATAGCTGCTGACTTTACTTTCTGCTCCGGAGTTAGCGTTCCAGTTATTCAAATAGAGTTCACTGATTTCCGAACCCCAAACAGGAATCAAACCTGCAATCTTATAATGGCTCAGTGGTTAGATGCTCCAATCATTGAGCTATAACATAACTGAGGCTTGGATGGAGAGCTATATAAGGTTGTAAATTCATAGTCATATGTGCTTCCTAAGCCGTAGCGTTTGCGTATAAAATGTACTACAGTTAAAGTAAGTCAAGTGTTGTACATGTGGTACATCCAAACTTGACGAATGTCTAGCAAGCGTCTGCATTAACCATGCGCATTTTGTCGACGGATTCCACGCACTGGAAAATTATCTGCACCCATCCCCAGAACTATACATCTACAGAACTCGTTCGCTACGTATACAGCGCAAGAATAACGGCTCGTTTCCCAAATATGGAAAACTAAACTATTCTCGCTTCAATCAATCAATCAATCAATCAATCAATCAATCAATCAATCAATCAATCAATCAATCAATCAATCACTCAATCAATCAATCATCCAATCAATCATTCATTCATTCATCCAATCAATCATTCATTCATTCATTCATTCATTCATTCATTCATTCATTCATTCATTCATTCATTCATTCATTCATTCATTCATTCATTCATTCAACCAATCAATCAATTAATCTATCCACTCACACATCCACCTAAACAACCAAACCTATCTACCATCGATCGATCCATCAATCAATCAATCAATCAATCAATCAATCAATCAATCAATCAA
This sequence comes from Paragorgia papillata, assembly GCA_035771165.1. NCBI lineage: Eukaryota > Metazoa > Cnidaria > Anthozoa > Scleralcyonacea > Coralliidae > Paragorgia > Paragorgia papillata. The sequence continues at coordinate 1,388,807 of JAWNZC010000141.1, forward strand.
TCAATCAATCAATCAATCAATCAAAAGTACGTTTATTGGGGGTCTGAATAATGCTCTGACTTGTAAAATACCCACCAATAGATTAGGAGTTCTCAAACTGAAGACAGCGACCTTAAATAGAGTCGCAAGTTGTCTCAGGACTTTCTTCCCGCAGGGTTGTGGTTAGGTTTAAGGCCACTGGGGAGTTGTGGTTGGATTTAGGGTTGCCGGGGGGTGTGTGGTTAGGTTTAGGTTCAGGTTTAGAGGTGGGGGCCGGGTAATTCAGGTACTGGCTGCGAGTAATGATGATTAGCCCCATGTCCTTTAGCATAGATAATCCGTTACTCTGTTGACTGTAAACACTCGAATTTTGCATCAATATAGAAATTCTAAGCAGGTTGGAACCAAAGTTGGTAAACATGTTCCATTACACTGGTGAAAAACGAACGACTCCCAGCTGTCCTGTCAACGTGGTTCCAAATTTCAATCCAAAAACCGGTTCACAGAGTTACGTTAGTTCGAATGATGACTGTACTTGGCCATGTCGCTATAAACTGCCGTTTTTTATGGACAACCTGGGCCCGATATACAACGCCATTTCAGTTGCTGGACACGAAGGAAGACCGGGACATCACACACAGGTAACGTTAACATATAGGTGATAAAAACCCCAAAACATCGGGATTGTAGCTATAGGCCCATTTGGACAGTATACCGTATTCACGATTTAGGCTAATTCTATATAAAACAACTGAACCCTTTTATTCGCAGTTGTTGTGGAACAACAATGGAGGCCCTTGGGCGGTCACTGACCAGCACAATATATCAATTCTATTTCTGAATGTATGCTAAGTTACATAGTCATATTTTTTTGAATAAGATGTAGGTAATTGGACTGACACTGGGGTTATATAATGTAGATGAATAAAATTTGCAAAGAATGCGGTATATGGCCTTAGGCCAAAAAGCGCATCTTGCTGTATTTTTTGTTAACTTGTGAAGGCAACGATGGTTGAAGGCGCATTGTAAATTTGATACGGGAGTAAGTTAAACAATTATAAGAAAGGATTAAAGATACGTAAGTAATATTCAGTATATATAGTACATGGGACACAACCCTCTATATATCCTATATATCTATTTATAAAATAAGGTGCCCTCTACGCACGCTCTGATTGGCTGGGCCCCGTGCATTTATAAGAGTATGAAGATCATGAATGACGTAAAATGGCGTGAAGTGGCGTAGGATGGCGTCACCTGGCGGGAAAAGCTAGCGAACCTTCAAAACTATCCCACTTTTAGTTTATTTTTCCCCCTCTTATTTTATAAAACAAATAAAACATACCGCTCCTGTGCATATGTACTCTTATAAAGGTTCGTTTGACGTGATTTGAACACGAAAGAAGTGTAAAGGCACTTGACTATCGCCTCGTGCCTCTGCTCAACTTCTTTCGTGTTCAAATGACGTCAAACGAACCTTTATAAGAGTACATATGCACGGAGCTTTATGTTTTATTTGTTAAATATCATCCATATATCTTTTGTCTTGTTTTTGACTCATATTTTGGGCTCTCAAGATTTTTTTCATTTCAACACCTATTTTTTCAACTTTCAAGACATTTTTGTGAAGGCCCCCCCTTAAACATTATTTTGGGGGGGGCCCTGGGCGACCGCCCAGTCCACCCTGTCCTAAATCCGGCACTGTTACTTATTAATAACATACATGAAAACGTTAGCTTCCAGCTACGAAGTTACATACCACTCATTGCTCCACTTTTCGAAGCTTCGGTGGTTAAAAACTGCTTCGCTTCGTTCACTAAAACGTCAAACGTTTTACTCATAGCATTTAACCTCTTCTAGTCTTCTTGCAAGAACTTTAATGACAATATTAAAACAAAATTCCTTCTGTATTTCATCGAAATGTTCTTCGTCTTCGATGACTCTATGTTTTGGTCGCCATATTGGATTTTCTCGTGAAGGAAAAACCATCCTTCAAAATCCGCATAGGCATTGCATTGGCTTTCCGGTAGTTTCCGGTTGTTTATTAGCCAATCAGAATGCTTAATACTCATTGAAATTTGCACTAAATTTCATTTTTCTGCACTGTATTACACCTTTTGTGCACTGCATTCAATCTCGTTCCCAGAGCCCACGTTCCCCACCCGGGAAACGAGAGACTCTGGGATAATCCGTTCCAAATTACAGGATTCTTGTTATTCCGGTTGAGGTACGCATGCGTAAATATCCGAAGTGGAATCTGGATAGTACGTTCTCCTTGTTTGACTTTTCCCCAAACAAGTCAATGGGGTTGCTGGCGAAGCTCGAATTACGGCATCTACACACATACGGCGAAGATATCGATCGCGGCAACGTCTTCACTGGAGTCTTGTCGTCCGACATCTTTGTTATTTTGGTTTTATTAATTCGACTTCCGGTCACTTCAGACCAACTCATGCTCACTATTCAGCCAATAACGTAACGATTTGAAACGGATTATCCCAGAGTCTCTCGTTTCCCGGGTGGGGAACGTGGGCTCTGGGAACGAGATTGCACTGTATTATATGTATAGGTAATAGCTTCGAGTGCAATTTGGAAAAAACATGCACGAGTGAGTTTTTCAAAGACTATCAAAATTGCACGAGTCCGAAGGACGAGTGCTATTTTAGGTCTTTGAAAAACTCACGAGTGCGTGGTTTTCTAAAATTGCACTCGAAACCATGCTATTACGTATTAATAATATACATGAAATGTTAGACAAATGTTCTTCCGGCTACAAAGTTTACATACCACATGCACATATTGCTCCACTTCTCGAAGAATAAATAATGGTTAAAAACTGCTTCGCTTTGTTCACTAAAAACCTAAAACGTTTTACTCATAGCATCTAACCTCCTCTAGTCTTCTTGCAGGAACTTTAATGACAATATTAAAGCAAAATTCACTCTGTATTTCATCGAAATGTTCTTCGACAACTCTATGTTTTGGTCGCCATATTGGATTTTCTCGTGAGGAAAAACCATCCTTCAAAATCCGCATAAGCATTTCATTGGCTTTCCGGTAGTTTCCGGTTGTTTATTAGCCAATCAGAATGCTTTAATAGTCATTGAAATTTGCACTGTATTACACATTTTCTGCACTGTATTACATTGAAATTGCACTCCTCTCGACCAATCAGGATGCAATAATTTTGTCATGTATATCATTTCAGTTGCAAGGCAATGTGGAGAACTTCGGCGAAGATTGCGAAGATGTAATAACATGGCTAAATACACAAGTCGTCTATCCTTCGTTCTCAGAGGGTTGGGCGCTGTATGCTGAGAACCCACTCTTGGCACAAGGGACGGACGTTTATGATAATAACCCGGTTCAAAAGTACGGAATGATTAAATGGCAAATATGGCGTGCTATCCGCCTTGTTGTTGATACTGGAATGCACTACAAAGGTAAGCTCGGCGGTAAGCGAATTTGGATCTGGACTAATTACAGTAAAAACCCGCATAAAAACTATTTTTCCAAGCCTGGCCTGTTTTAGTCGGCGTGCTTTTCATGCGCCGAACCTATAATAGGACAGATTAGGTACACGATAAGCCCGGCGTCTAAATCACAGAGTTGGAAAAAGTATTCAACCTTCCTCTGGATGGGTTTTTAAGTTTAGATAACCTTCCTCAAAATATATAGCGAGAATTTTGTGTTTTGCAACGTTCATAAATACTGCGTGACTTTTGCAGTACCTTGGTTTTCTAGGTTTTCCTGGTAAGCTTTGGCATACTACAATAGCTACTAATAACTGACCGCTGCTGACTGATAGCCTGCCAACTACCCTCGACTGCTGCGAAGATACAGACATCACAGCAGACATCAGCGTACATGTCTCACACATGTAACTGCTACCACTGCCAGTGCTGCATAATTGTTGGTTAGCCAATGTTTTGCTGCAAATCGCTTTTCTTCTCGACACCTTGCTTGATCAATTGTAACTTTCTCAGATTACCGAATGTGTTGTTTCACATGTTTTCACTTTAAACCTTCCTCACTAAAGTAAACCTTCCTCCGGGTGGTACCCGCATACCCATGCTTTTTTCCAACTCTGCTAAATCAAATAGGTATATATATATATATACGGCAATTTTTGTTTGGTTCGACCTTTTGATTAAGTTCGACTGAATTGGTCGTCCTTAATGGATTTGGTGCGACGTTGATTTAGATCGATTTAGACGGCGAAGTTTTCATGCACCGTATATCTAATGCATAAATTATTAAAATCTATTTTCTATATTAGGTTCAGGGCCACTACTTTCGGGGGACCGTTAAGCCCCGCACAGACGACCAAGTTTTCCTTGACAAGTTTTTCCTTGACAAATTTTATTTGTTCGTGTGTACGACACAAATTGACAAGTTTTACCTTGACAAGGAGCCTTGTTCAAAAGCTGGTAAGCTGGTCATGCCAGCTTTTGAACAAGGAAATTTGTTCGTGTGTATAGTCGTCAAGGAAAACTTGACAAGATCATCTCCTAAGCTTATTACGCGATCATTGCCGTCAAGGAAAACTTGTCCAACCGTACACACGAGCAATTATAACTTGTCAAGGAAAATTGTTGGAAAAAATTGTTCATCGTACACACGAGGGACTTTACTTTCGGGAGACCGTTATTTTCGGGTGGCAAAAATGTGTTTGTATGACAGCTAGATATTTGAGTTTGCGATGAACACAAAGCAATAATAGTTGTTAATTTTTTAATTAAGACCAGAGGGCTTCACTCGGGGCGACTCAAGTAAAAAGCGTTTTATTTTGTTCAAAATCTTTTTTGCAGTTTAATTCCGAGATAAATTTCCAGCAAAACGGTGTCCGCGTTTTTTGATCTGTCGAGTTTTGCCAATTTTATTGACGACCAAAGTTGAAAATGCTGTTTTCGACCAACATTCGGACAAAATAAGTCATAAATTCGAAACCAGGCAATAAATAAAAAAACGCTGACACAGTTTTGCTGGAAATTTATCCGGCTCGGAATCGAACTGCGAAAACAGTTTTTGAACAAAATGAAACGCTTTGTTCTAATTAAGTCGCCCCGAGTGAAGCCCTCTGGTTTTACTTGAAAAATTTGCAAGGGGGAGCACGGGTGGCGAGTGCTGTTAAGGCGCTGCCTCTCACCAATAGTTAAGCCCGGTTACACGGGGTTAATACTTGGATGGGTGACCGTCTGGGAATAGCCCCATTCCCGAGCTTCGTGACTCATGTGAGTAGAGTTAGTTGGTCTCTCCTGTGCTCCGAGGGTTTTTCGCCGGGTTCTCCGGTTTTCCTCCCTCCACAAAATCAACACCTAACATCTTAGCTGTGATCCGTGGTCTGAGCTGTGTCGTATGGCGGCAGCCTGGAGCGCCTTTGACATGCCTCGACACGGCCACATTGATCTGCATCCTTCGCAATTCAGCCGCTGGCTGCAAGTAAGGATGATTAGCCCCTCAGTCCTTTATCCTTTATATATTATTGTCTTGTGTTTATCACAAAATCAAATACAACATTGTATTCTATACAAATTAATAGCTTTCTAACGATATCTATTTTATTTTTGTGGCATAAATTCTGACGAATTGAGAGCGCTTTACCGAAATGACCCAGCAAACCTTGATGAAGACTTTAAGAAACCGATCTTACTTGTCGGCTGAACTGATATATATAAATTAGCTAAAATTCAGACGATTTAAAGGGTATTGGCAATAAAAATTAAATTTGTCCCATTTGAAAGAACTCGTCAAATGGTATAAGAAGATCTTTTGTAATTTTTCTGTATCTTTCTTGTGTTTTGAAATATTTCGACCAAAGACAGCGTGCTGTCCGCCATCTTGTTGTAATATTGGGTCTAATTAACCAGGAAATTGGTGACGTCACAAGCAGGGTAAACCTGATGAAACTACTCCGTGGGTGACCAAATTTCCACGGAAGGCTTTTTAAATGTTGTGGGTCAATTTAAAATGGAAATAGCGCAACAAAATCGAGTTTCTAGCTCATAATGTCGGCAAGGTTGGCAAGATAAACATTTCACTTTACCCTGGTTATGATGTCACATGCATGCATATCGAAAATAATTCCAAGATGGCGGACAGCACGCTGTCTTTGGTCGAAATATTTCCCAAACCAAAACAGATACGAAAAAATTGTAAAAAGTCTTCTTATACCATTCGACGAGTTCTTTCAAATGAGACAAACTTAATTTTTATTGCCAATACCCTTTAATTAACTCGTCAAGGGAAGACAGCGCAGAGTCAAAAGGTTTAAACAAATGTTATCTTATTGCTATCTTAAAAGGCATGACCAGATCAGAAGCTCTTGAATATCACGCCAAATACGCATGGGATGTAACAGACAAGGCAACGAAAGACGTCACGCGGTATCAAAGTGGTCCTGGCCAAGCGACGGCTTACATGATTGGTCAACTAGAAATATGGCGATTACGTAATCATACGAAGCGAAGGCTCGAAGCAGCAAACATAGTGTTTAGTGAGAGAGACTTTCATTATCAGGTACGTTTGTCACTTTGAACGTTGCAGGGATAAATGAGAATGAATGTAAAAATTGCAAAACCAAAATGTCTAAGCGCGACGGACTGCATATGTCTGTCTGTCTGTAAATAGAAATGTAAACAAGACATTGATGTTCTGTTCACATTGTATCAATTTCTGCAACGAAGCAAGCTGCCGAGCAAATATCGACCTTCGCGCGCGCACCACGTTGCACACTGGCTGGACTGGCTTGGACCGACTGAACAGGTTAGATTGGCTGTAGTGGACTGGAGTGGACTGGACTGGACTAGTCTGAACTGACTGGACTAGTTGGACTGTCTAAACTGGTTTGGACTGATTGGACTGTCTGGACTAGTTGGAATGTCTGAACTGTCTGGACTAGTTGGAGAGTCTGAACTGTCTGCACTAGTTGGAGAGTCTGAACTGGCTGGACTAGTTGGACTGTCTGGACTAGGTGGAATGTCTGAACTGGCTGGACTAGTTGGACTGTCTGAACTGGCTGGACTAGTTTGAGTGTCTGAACTAGTTGGAATGTCTGAACTAGTTGGACTGTCTGGACTGTCTGGACTGTCTGGACTGTCTGGACTAGTTGGAGAGTCTGAACTGGCTGGACTAGTTGGACTGTCTGAACTGACTGGACTAGTTGGAGAGTCTGAACTGGCTGGACTAGTTGGACTATCTGGACTGTCTGGACTAGTTGGAGAGTCTGAACTGGCTGGACTAGTTGGACTGTCTGAACTGGCTGGACTAGTTGGACTGTCTGAACTGGCTGGACTAGTTTGAGTGTCTGAACTGGCTGGACTAGTTGGACTGTCTGAACTGGCTGGACTAGTTTGAGTGTCTGAACTAGTTGGAATGTCTGAACTAGTTGGACTGTCTGGACTGTCTGGACTAGTTGGAGAGTCTGAACTGGCTGGACTAGTTGGACTGTCTGAACTGATTTTACTAGTTGGAGAGTCTGAACTGGCTGGACTAGTTGGACTGTCTGAACTGGCCGGACTAGTTGGACTGTCTGAACTGGCTGGACTAGTTGGACTATCTGGACTGTCTGGACTAGTTGGAGAGTCTGAACTGGCTGGACTAGTTGGACTGTCTGAACTGGCTGGACTAGTTGGAGAGTCTGAACTGGCTGGACTAGTTGGACTGTCTGAACTGACTGGACTAGTTGGACGGTCTGAACTGGCTGGACTAGTTGGACTGTCTGAACTGGCCGGACTAGTTGGACTGTCTGAACTGGCTGGACTAGTTGGACTATCTGGACTGTCTGGACTAGTTGGACTGTCTGAACTGGCTGGACTAGTTTGAGTGTCTGAACTAGTTGGAATGTCTGAACTGGCTGGACTAGTTGGACTGTCTGAACTGGCTGGACTAGTTTGAGTGTCTGAACTAGTTGGAATGTCTGAACTGGCTGGACTAGTTGGACTGTCTGAACTGGCTGGACTAGTTGGACTGTCTGGACTAGGTGGAATGTCTGAACTGGCTGGACTAGTTGGACTGTCTGAACTGGCTGGACTAGTTTGAGTGTCTGAACTAGTTGGAATGTCTGAACTAGTTGGACTGTCTGGACTGTCTGGACTGTCTGGACTGTCTGGACTAGTTGGAGAGTCTGAACTGGCTGGACTAGTTGGACTGTCTGAACTGACTGGACTAGTTGGAGAGTCTGAACTGGCTGGACTAGTTGGACTATCTGGACTGTCTGGACTAGTTGGAGAGTCTGAACTGGCTGGACTAGTTGGACTGTCTGAACTGGCTGGACTAGTTGGACTGTCTGAACTGGCTGGACTAGTTGGAGTGTCTGAACTGGCTGGACTAGTTGGACTGTCTGAACTGGCTGGACTAGTTTGAGTGTCTGAACTAGTTGGAATGTCTGAACTAGTTGGACTGTCTGGACTGTCTGGACTAGTTGGAGAGTCTGAACTAGCTGGACTAGTTGGACTGTCTGAACTGACTGGACTAGTTGGAGAGTCTGAACTGGCTGGACTAGTTGGACTGTCTGAACTGGCTGGACTAGTTGGACTGTCTGAACTGGCTGGACTAGTTGGACTATCTGGACTGTCTGGACTAGTTGGACTGTCTGAACTGGCTGGACTAGTTGGACTGTCTGAACTGGCTGGACTAGTTGGACTGTCTGAACTGGCTGGACTAGTTGGACTGTCTGAACTGGCTGGACTAGTTGGACTGTCTGAACTGGCTGGACTAGTTGGACTGTCTGAACTGGCCGGACTAGTTGGACTGTCTGAACTGGCTGGACTAGTTGGACTATCTGGACTGTCTGGACTAGTTGGACTGTCTGAACTGGCTGGACTAGTTTGAGTGTCTGAACTAGTTGGAATGTCTGAACTGGCTGGACTAGTTGGACTGTCTGAACTGGCTGGACTAGTTTGAGTGTCTGAACTAGTTGGAATGTCTGAACTGGCTGGACTAGTTGGACTGTCTGAACTGGCTGGACTAGTTGGACTGTCTGAACTGGCTGGACTAGTTGGACTGTCTGGACTAGTTGGAGAGTCTGAACTAGTTGGACTGTCTGGGCTGGCTAGATTGGCTGAAGTGGACTGGACTGGACTGGACTGACTGGACTGGCTGAATTGGCTGAACTGGCGGGACTAGTTTGACTGTCTGAACTGACGGGACTGGACTGGACTGGACTGGACAGGACCGGACCGGACCGGAGTGGACTGGACTGGAGTGGACTGGACTGGACTGGACTGGACTGGACTGGACTGGACTGGACTGGACTGGACAGGACTGGACTGGACTGGACTAGACTGGACTGGACTAGATTAGACTGGACTAAACTAGACTGACTGAACTGGCTGGACTAGCTGAACTTACTGGATTGGCTGAACTTACTAGACTGGCTGAACTTGCTGGACTGGCTGGGCTGTCAAGACTGAGTGGACCAGCTGGATGAGTAGACTGCAATGAGTTGACCCCTCAATATATATTAACAATATATTGTTTGTTTACATACTTATCTTTCGAGCCAAATTTTTGAGTCATATTCACTCTGATGAAGAGCTTATCTAGACCTATCGATTATTTAGATTTTCTATACGTCGTAACACACTGTTTACTTTCTTATAGGTGTTAAGTCAAGGGGGAAAAAGTCCGATGGAGTACTTAAAAATCCATATCAACAAGTATATTGAGTGCATGATAAGAAACGCTGGGAATTGTGACATGCTCGAAGACCATTCAGAACAAGTTAACAGTGGGGACCAACTAACGAAAAGGACGAGCTACAAAAAGATGTTGCCCAATCTCTACAGAACAACGCAAGAGCATTTTGATTAATTTGTCCTTCTTTCTTTCTTTCTTTCTTTCTTTCTCTCTCTCTCTCTGTCTCTCCTCTCTCTCTCTCTCTCTCTCTCTCTCTCTCTCTCTCTCTCTCTCTCTCTCTCTCTCTCTCTCTCTCTCTCTCTCTCTCTCTCTCTCTCTCTCTTCCTTCCTTCCTTCCTTCCTTCCTTCCTTCCTTCCTTCCTTCCTTCCTTCCTTCCTTCCTTCCTTCCTTCCTTCCTTCCTTCCTTCCTTCCGTCCTACCTACCTACCTACCTACCTACCTACCTACCTACCTACCTACCTACCTACCTACCTACCTACCTACCTACCTACCTACCTACCTACCTACCTACCTACTTCCTTCCTTCCTTCCTTCCTTCCTTCCTTCCTTCCTTCCTTCCTTCCTTCCTTCCTTCCTTCCTTCCTTCCTTCCTTCCTTCCTTCCTTCCTTCCTTCCTTCCTTCCTTCCTTCCTTCCTTCCTTCCTTCCTTCCCTCCTTCCTTCCAACAACAACGCTTTTTCTCCTATACATAATAGAAACAATTCTCTATTACCATGACTGATTGAATTGATCGTATAACTGGTCGTTGTGATTAGCCTTATCAGAAAATTGTTAATACCATATTTTTTTAAATAATACATTATCGTAAATCTTCACAATACAGTATATTATTATATCATGCATTTAACAAACATTCCAATCACTGTTGTCTATAAGTGAGACTATAATAAAATTATAAAGTATTTTTAGTCACTAGTGATAATGAATATTTGTTGTAATGGCCATAGGGATGACGAGATTGCATGTTCAGGAATGGAAAGTTCTAAATTTGTGAGAGATCTAAAGCCGGTATACTCGGTGACAAAAAAAACAATTATAAGGGTTTCTACCAGCCTAGACCTAGGCCCTCTATTTCCTATTTGGGGCCTGGGCCGAAAGGACTGGGGAGAGACAACGGGAAATAGAAGGCCTAGTAGATTTCCCAGTCAAAACTGCCCCAAAACTGCCCCACTCTAGATTCTCAAAGTTGGTGGCGCCAAATCTCAAGTTATTGATATTTTTGTCGAGTTAATGGAAGTTCAAGGTATTGTTGAAGCATTTACGATATAAATCGAGTATTCCTGGCATTCTGTGAAAGTTATTTGATTTCCCGAACGAATCGAATGACGAATGCATTTTATGTCAAATGAAGGTGAACTCGTGAGTGTATAAATGTATACGTTCGCCACATGCATGGCCAATGCTTCATGATTTTCTGTTGATGTTTCTCTGAAGATGATTCTGAAATGGTAATATATTTGCCAGGAGTATTTTACGCTTGAAAGATTTCATATTTTCATGTGTCTAATAGTCGAATCCAGAGCGTGAAGTTGATAGGAATCGATCAGAGGACAATTGCTGAATATAATTTTAACTTAATATTATGGTTGTAAAATATAGATTTGATATTTAAGTGGTGGCTCGATGCCGATGGTTGTAAGACTTGTAACTGTGAGAAAAATGAATAAATACAATGGTCTGGGATTTGGCAAATCTACCAGGCTTTTCCGGAGCATTAACTCTGCTTACGTCATGAAGCGAATTTAGTTCCCAGTCCCATAGGCCACAGCTCAGCCACGGAAAAGCCTATGTCTTGGCCAGCCTGGTTCCCAGGCCTCTCTTTTTCACGTCACGTCACCAAAATACGTTCGAGAGAAAAGAGGACTAGGAACTAGTCTGTGTCTAGGCTGGGTTTCTACAATCTAAAGTCGTTATCACAGGCTATGCTATATGGTATATGCTATGCTATATCTTATATATGAAATGCTATATTCTTTGCTGATATGTTAATAATGATATGCTAGACGTGCTATTTGCTATATTTGCTATACTAACGTGCTATATCTGCTACGTGCTATATGCTATTCATGGTTTACACTTGACGTCATGGCGGCCATGTTGGAGGAACTTTAACATAAAAATCTCATTAGCAGCTATTGTATTTGTAGTATGTTTTCCTCCAACATGGTCGCCGTTTCATTGTCTTCTAAATCTCAAGGGATTGATTGCAAACCACCAATAGGTTATATATGCTATATGTTAAGCCTTACTGTGTATATATATATATATATATAAATTGAACTATGTACGCTCCTTCACTTCGATGTTGTTGAGCACTCTGTGAAGTTGCCGTGGGTACCTATTAGCGATAATACAACGCTCACTACCCTTGTGGAAGTTTGAACACTCTGGGCCCATGCGCACTTCACGCTATCTGAATGTACCTCACCGATGCTTGCGGTTGTCACCGACGATCGCATGTGTATAAGTAATTGATGAAATTCATTCAGATTGTTCCAAGCTACACTGATGAGCTGTTGTACAGCGAAACACCGTGTCTGTAGATTGAACTATATATATATATATATATATATATATATATATATATATATATATATATATATATATATATATATATATATATATATATATATATATATGTTTACAAGTTTGTAGTTTGTAGCAAATTCAAGAAAATTATGGTTCATAAACCTCAATTATTAACCGCTTCGACGTTTGCCGTGCTTCCAAGCCATGTTTATTTTATTTTCACTTATGACTTTGTAACATGCATCTTATTGGTTGATATTGTAAAAGTTATAGCAGTAACTAGTTCTGTTGTTCTGTTGCTTCATTCAACTATTTGTAACACAAAAAAGTCCAAATTAAAAGTTCTTTTTATCAGCAGTTTTCAGTAACAATCTCTTCTTTCAATCCTTACCCTTGGTGATTTCTCGTTTATGTATATTAGTAAGCTTGGTGTGATGTCACGTGGGCGGAATGTTTATGTTGCGGCAGTTTGAATTCATCAGAGAAAATCACATACATTTGAAATTGTTTAAACAAGCCACTTGGATCTCGTCAAGCCTCCTACGCAGACGACGTTCTCATGACTATACTGGCGGCTGCGAAGGAGACAAGATCGTGTCAAGATGACGTCGGACAAAGTCATTCTGGAGGACTTTATCAATGTCGTCTATGAAATCAAGTCCAGCTTGGCGGTAGCAAACACAACATCTCTGGAATTGATCAACTATGTGTTGTCAAGCGATGTACGTCTGAATGTGGTTGCCAATCGTACGTCTTTATCAGTCGAGTATATAAACTGGACACTTATCAGTGTGCTAGGTAGCGCCAAATATATAGCAGGCGTGTACAACGTTCTCAACTCCACACTCCACGGAGAATCGGACATCCCTGTGAATGCGACGTACGTATAAACCAATGTTTATTTTTCGTTTGGTTCAATGCGGTATGATATTGTTTCTGGTATCCATGCTGAAGATACATGTATGATTAGTAGCTTATGATATTAGGCAATGTTTAGATATTTCCCTTCGAAAGGCTCGTCCATGTCTCATGACTCTCATGTCATATCACTCGTGTATGTCCGTATGTCAACAACGCCACACGATTTTACCGTTCAGGCTATTACCCCCACACAATTTTGTGCCAGCGCCACACGATTTTATTCTACGCAGGATTAAATTAGGATATATCAGACAAGAATTCTGGTTGTATACACTATAAACTCTTTCTGTTCCGTCTGGCAAATATCGGAAGATTTTATTCAGGCTATTATGTCATATGATTATATGTAGGACGCCACACGATTTTGTGCCAGCGCCACACGATTTTATTCTGCTCAGGATTAAATTAGGATAGAATAGACAAGAACTCTAGTTATATAATATAAACCCATGTTTATATCAAGCTAATAATGCCCGTCGCTATACGAGTTTATTCTGCTCGGCTTTAAATAGGGAAAGCAGATAGCTATATTCTATTACAAACTGCTTCTCTTCAGGCATGGGATGATTTTATTCGGCAGGCATCGGTTCGTTACAGAATACTTTCTTCCACATACCTCTTTTGACATAGGGGTCATCGATCTAATATCGATCTTTAAGATCTAATATCGATCTAAGAGCACTCAGCGTTCAAACGCGAAGTGAGATAAATTATAATATCTGACGTAATCCACCTCTGCACTGAGATTGAGTTTCACATCGATTCAGCCCGATCCACTTCTGGTATGAACAGCGGAACAACGTCGACTGGGATCAGCGAAACACTTCATTGAAAAGGTGGTAAACTGCCGAAAATATAATTTTGATAACGAAATACTGACATTTCAAGCGGAACCCTTCATCGGCTCGAAACGTCAGTATTCTTGGTTTGCACTTGACGTCATGGCGGCCATGTTGGAGGAACTTTAACAAAAGAATCTCATTAGCAGCTATTGTATTTGAAGTATGTTTTCCTCCAACATGGCCGCCGTATCTTTGTCTTCTAAATCTCAGGGGATTGATTGCAAACCATCAATATTTCGTTATTAAAGCCCTAATCAACGCAAGAGAACGCAAGTCATCGCAAGTTGGCAGTCACGCTATCTCAGCCAGCCGCTCTCAATATAGTTTCCCGAAAATATCATGTACCGTGACAAAGTTAAAACTTGTTTAAAACACTCATGAAACCTTTATTTTGTTAATTTGGGGAGTTCGACGACCGCCACAGAAATTCTGACTGCCAACTTGCGATGACTTGCGTTCTCGTTTGATTAGCGCCTAAAACTAATTCTCGGCAGTTTACCGTCTTTTTACTTTGATCTATCCTTTTAAACACTGCCTACACAGCACTCTATTTTTTTATTCCATTGCTTTTGGCCGAAAATGCGCAGCCAAATTAATTCTCGTATACCTTTTGGCCGAAACGGCGCGCCATACACTTGTCCTCAAGTGCAGGTATTTGTACAGGCAGGTTCTCATTTCTCGGCGAATTCGTTAACGGAATAAGATATCATGCTACCTGTTGTGCCCAAAACTGAAGAATTGATTTTTTCCATGCCGTAAAAACAAAGAAAGGTATAATTTAATAATTATTTAGTAGCACGCGATCGCTGGACCGTGCAAAGTGTGGGATATGGCTGCTTAATCTCATAGTCATATCCAACTTATTTATATAGGTCCATAATTAAACACGTCGCACTTCTCCGTGTCGGATTCGCTGTCACAGGTTCTCACTTAACGAGTAAAATCGGCTGGCGTTAGACAACCGAGTAAAATAATAAGTGCCTATGTCATGATTAGGGTTTCATTAAAATTTCATTTTCACGGACTTTTTCGCTGTTAAAGTTGACGGAAGTTACGTCCACGCAGGAATCTGTAAAGTAGTTTTTATATAGGCAAATCCCTGCGTAGACGTCACTTTCGTCAACTTTAACAGCGAAAAATTCTATGAAGATGAAATTTTAGAAAAGGAAGACATATTACAAATCTTCTCAGAAGGTTCCAAATATCCTAAATATGTAAAATCCCCAATCATGATATACATCATACCTTATATAAGGGGCTTTTTACGTGAGCCCAACCAGGCTAATTCGTGTCACGACCATAGCAATAATATACCTCTGACTCTGACTCTGAGATTCGGTGAACTTTCATCTCGAGTTATCTCTTAAAATCAACAGGTTTGTCGAATGCTAGACACTCGCGAGTTCAAAACACCTCACTATAGGCTTGCATGTAGTTTAGTTTAAAATCGAAGGAAGAACTCTCTATATTGGCATGCTGTTTCAACTATCACTTCAACTATACTAGAAGTAGAGAGCACTATTCTTTTGTAAATTCCTCCCCAGCTAGCACGTACATCCATGGCCAGAATGCGCGCTCTGTCACGTGACAGGGGTCCAATTTTACCTTATAAATCCGCCATTTTGGTGGTAACGTTCGCAAAAAAATATTTTAGATTTTATCCTGTTGTATGAAACGCCAATTAGTGGTTCTGAAACTGTGCTTAGACATTATATTGCTTGCCATGTGAACACCAAAGATGCCCAATTCGTGTTCGGCGTACAAATGTACAAACCTTTCTATGGTCACGACTCACGAAAGTCTTTCCTCGGTCGCAAGATGTTAGAGGGTATTTGATTCATCGTTAGGATTCGTTTACATCTAAATTAAACCAATTCTTCTTTGCAAATGCATTTTTTTTGTGAGTTTTAAAACCACAGTACGATCCTAGTAATCAGACAAGTCAGTCTGGTTAACCAGGCCAACTCGGTGTCATGTAATCGGCCCGTTAAATGCGGTGTTTGAAACTACAGATGCATGCTACCATCCTGGCCAAAACTCAAAAGTGCCATTGGGACACACAGTTCAAGTCGTCAAAAACATGAAAAACTGTGATTTGTCCGGCCAACACTTTTGGCCAGAAAATAGAATTGAAAACAGCTTCTCGAATACGAGAATTGTGGGCAAATCAGCTTCGAGTTATTTGGCTCCGAAAACTTCATATATTGGTTCCAACTTCCAAGTCAGTATTGTACAGAGCTTTGGTCCAGAAAACCAACATATTGTGTCATTATGAATCAAGTCGGTATATTGTTCCTATCCCAGTCGCATATAGTCACAAAGATGAAATTTCGTCGGTATAGGTATAATTTGACGGTCCACAATAGGTTTATCGGGACGCAGATACAAGGCGAAAAAAATGGACGGATTTCGATTTAAGGAGCCTTTTCTGCGCCTTCTATCAGAGTTGGAAAAAAGCTGCGGGTATGCGGGTACCACCCGGAGGAAGGTTTACTTTAGTGAGGAAGGTTTAAAGTGAAAACACGTGAAACAACACATTCGGTAATCTGAGAAAGTTACAATTGATCAAGCAAGGTGTCGAGAAGAAATGCGATTTGCAGCAAAACATTGGCTAACCAACAATTATGCAGCACTGCATGGCAGTGGCAGCAGTTACATGTGTGAGACATGTACGCTGATGTCTGCTGTGATGTCTGCATCTTCGCAGCAGTCGAGGGTAGTTGGCAGGCTATCAGTCAGCAGCGGTCAGTTATTAGTATAGCTATTGTAGTATGCCAAAGCTTACCTAGGAAAACCTAGAAAACCAAGGTACTGTAAAAGTCACGCAGTATTTATGAACGTTGCAAAACACAAAATTCTCGCTTATATTTTGAGGAAGGTTATCTAAACTTAAAAACCCATCCGGAGGAAGGTTGAATACTTTTTCCAACTCTGCCTTGAGTGGATTCGTCAGGCCGTAATAACGTCGCAGTTCTGAGTTCTGCCGTGTTGTCGTATTCAATTCAGCGATTTTAATTACATTAGAAAAATGCGGCAGAAATGCGACGTTTGCAACTATTAAATTCGACAAGTTAAATTTATTCGGCAGGTGAATTAAATCATTTTGACAGGTTCTGTCGCACCGCGTACGGCAGAAGTTCGACCTCATTTCAAACGACGAATTTCTGCCGTTTCGAGTTCAGTTCATAAATAAGACAATCTAATAATCAATAAGCGAAATATAGTAACTTAGGTTAGATATACTGCCGAAACAGAGAACGTAGGAATCTAACGTTTCGAGCGAAGGCCCTTCGTCAGAGAGAAACGTCCTCTGACCTCTGACGAAGGGCCTTCGCTCGAAACGTTAGATTCCTACGTTCTCTGTTTCGGCAGTATATCTAACCTAAGTTACTATATTTCGATTGTTGTTTCTACACTGCCTACGCAGCACGCTACTTTTATTTTAATAATCAATAAGGCTTGGCGTTTTATACTTGGGCTGCCTTTTCTCAGCACTGTCCTCATTAAAATTTCAACTGATAAGCGGCCAAAATGGTTTGTTTTTTTTAATTTACTCCATGTATCTTAAGCCGACTGACCACTTCGGTAAAATTCAAGTTTGGTAGGTTAGCCCTGGTCGGTAGAACAAGCACTATAGTATTTCCCTCACTGCAGTGTTAATATGAGACAACAATCGAAATATAGTAAGGTTAGATATACTGCCGAAACAGAGAACGTAGGAGTCTAACGTTTCGAGCGAAGGCCCTTCGTCAGAGAGAAACACGTTTCTCTCTGACGAAGGGCCTTCGCTTCGAAACGTTAGACTCCTACGTTCTCTGTTTCGGCAGTATACTATATTTCGATTGTTGTTTCTACACTGCCTACGCAGCACGCTACTTTTATTAATATGAGACAGTCGGGTAACTCGCTTTGGCGGGAACTCGGCACTTACAGGCACAGCCGCCTGGGATCTCGGGGCTGGATACACTTTTCGCCACATAAACAATTTAGTATATCAAGATGATTTTTTATATATTTGTTGCTTTATGTCACTTTCGTTGACGATAATCATATCAAATATGCAATTTGCCATGCAACTCGCCATTTAATTAAAAATGCTTATTTTTTCGCAGTGGGTTATTTTTAATTAAGTACTCGCAACTCGCTGTGAGATAAGTTGAGAGAAAGGAAGTCGCCAATTATGTGGCATCCAGATTCTTATTCTTTGTACTATGTAACGTGTTGTTTAAGATCCCGTTTACACGATGCCGGTGTCACGATCTCAGTGATCCCCCAGTCTGAGTTATCCCCTAATACCAACTGCGCAGTTATCCCCTGCTTTTCTTCATTGATATTGTCGTTTATCTAACTCTTGACATTCGTAATAATCACAGGCGTTTTTACGATATTGATTACCTTGCGACCAAATGTTTAAAAGAACGTGATAAAAGTATGGTTTCCATGATTATACGTATTTTTTTAGTTACAACAACAATATCAATGCAGAAAAGCAGGGATAACTGCGCAGTTGGTCTTAGGGGATCACTCAGACTGGGGGATCGCTGAGACCGTGACACCGGTACAATTTGAAAACGGAACAAAATCATGCCGGTGTGTAAATACAGGCCAAAAAGTCTTGCGTTTACACGGTGCCGGTATAATATAATGACGGATTAGCATGTGACTATTCTCTTCCAATGAGAATTGAGAAGACTTTGTGAATACTGCTGACCCGAATACTGTGGTCGTATATATCGTGATTAGCGTCATCAAACTGTTACGGCACGGGCGTTTACACGACACCGGTTAGTGTTCCGTTTTCATTTCATGCCGTCAAGGAACCCGTCTTCATTTTGTGCCGTTTTCATGTCATTTTTGTGCCGGTATCGTGTAAACGCAAGGCCTAAACGGCATGATTTTGTTCCGTTTTCAAATTGTACCGGCATCGTGTAAACGGGGTCTAAATCGTTTAAAGTTACGTAATTAATTAAAGTTGACGCAGCTGAGTGGTCAGAGCACTGCACTATATAGTATATCGCAAAGTCGCGGGTTCGATTCCTAGTAAGAAGGCTTTGATATTGCATTTTCGCAACTGGTCCCGGTTTGGTCTTTTAAAATGTGTATATTTTTACAGTCAAAGTTTTCCTTCACCAAAAACCCTTAGAGCACGAATGATATAGATGATATCCGTCGTTATTAATTTAACAAAAAAAATAGTATTCTAGACGTAGTTTTAGAGCAACATAGTAGGTCATTTAATATGCAAGGTAACTAACTTATATATTTCTCTTCGTCTCGGTAACTAACCTAGTATACCATGCAGTATACCTAACAACCGCGGAACATCAAATAGAATCGACGCATGAATGAACTAATATAGAAGATTGCCATGCATACCATGGCTCGTGCTTAGTCATGTTGCCCTACATGTCAGTCAATGTCATGACAACGCCTGCAAATTAATTGGATATATATGAAATGGTATAGGATAATGTTGCCTTTGTGTACATGCACTGTAAATTCAAGAGTCGTTTTGACCTCGTTAAAGTCGTTTTGGGGAGCATGGGTGGCGCGTGCTGTTAGGGCGCTGCCTCTCACCACTGTAGTCCAAACTGTTAAGCCCAGTTGGACGGGGTTAGTACTTGGATGGGTGACCGTCTGGGAATGACCTCGTCTCCTCGTTCTCGAGCTTGCGACTCATGTGAGTAGAGTTTAGTTGGTCTCTCCTGTGCTTCGAGGGTTTTTCGCCGCGGGATCTCCGGTTTTCCTCACCTACATCTTAATAACTACTTCATGTATTGTAAATATATAGCTATACCTATTTCTCTATTCTGTTGTACCGACTGTAATGCGCATTCGGTCATTACGTCATGAAGAATGCGCAATATAAATCTCTATCGACCTCTTCAAAGGAGTCATTTTTTTGACCCCAGAACAACACCTTCCAAGGATCCGTTTTGACTCCTCCTTCCGAAGAGTCATTTATTCTCCTTTGACAGAGAGTCATTTTGACACTTTCAACGGTAGTTTAAAAACTCTTCAGAATATCGGCATTTTGATTTTCAATTCTACGTACTTCTTTTAGACTCATTGCTACTCCTCTGAAACAGTCATTTCGACCTTCTACTTGTAGTAATGTCTACTCTTATATTAGGGGTAATTGCAACTCTTCTTTGGGGTAATTTCTACTGTCACTTTGAGTTTAATATTGCGAACATTATTCAGTCGTATACATGCAAGTATAGTAAAAAACTCATTATAAAGTACCGGTAATCGCCAAGTTCTGTTGAGATGTTAATATCAACATATCATCATGATTCATGTTACATTTACATATATCTCTTTGATGATAGTGACGAATTTAAATATTGTTTGATGTAAAATTGCCATTATTATAGAAGAGGCTTTAAGCCTTAGACAAACCAAATATATGAACATTGCGTAACCTTTTTCAGTCTGTTCCTCCAACATAAGCTAGTCTTTATTGGCCGTCTTTTAATGCGTCTCAAATTTTGTCTTGTATAAAGACGGGCATCATACGCATGAGACTATATGATTTAGTACGTCGATAAAGAATCTGTCATGAATTGAATCTGCCATGTTGGATTTTCGTGTTATATGCAGTGTTGAAGCTTCAAACTTAACGACGAAGGAGGAAAAAATCTTCGCTTCTTGCTCTTAAAATTTATACCAAATAATCGAAGAAAAATACTTAAATTGTATACCAAAAGGATTTATACGTGAGATAATACAAAGTCTAGGCAGAGAATTTCAGACGTAAATGACATACGTGAAAACCGACCTTTTGCCGTCGAAAACGTGTACCTGAAACCACAAACGTGTAACCTCAAATGTCGGGCAGCGGTTACGGACGTTAGCGGTAAAAGAAACAAACGTCAACCTAAATGTCTCTATTAACTCTTTTCAGCCCTCTTGAACGAGCGTCGTTTTATTATATGAAAAACGTTCAGCCCTCCCAGGCGAGATTTCGGGTAGTCAACAACGAGATCACGCCGAGGAGGGTAGACTTGCTCCAAGTCCGCCTCTTAGCGCTAGTTTTTGCGGGCGAGCGGAAAGGTGGGAGAGCGGAAAAATGGGAGGAAAGAGACGGACTTGTTTCGCTTGCAGGTTTTTGAATCTTATTAAATATTCTGGCGGGAAATCGCTGAAATGTACATCGCCCTGTTTTGACGTGTTTCGGGTTGTCGTACATGCAATGGAAAGTGGTTCTACCCCTACTAAAACGTTTTCAAGAGTCTGTTTAACTCCAACTTCCAAAGATAGCACTTGCATAGCAATTTAGCCTGAATATAATTACTTCCCGAATGACGTCACCGGTCGAAAAATTCACCGGTGAATTTTGGCGCGCTGCAGGTGGGAAAAGTCCTTTTCAACGAGGAACTGAAAGGTCAAAAATGTTTGAAAAGGACTTTGAGAAAGTCTACGAGGAGGGCTGCCTATCCTTTTATGTAAACCAAAACAAATTTTACAACGGATTTGACTGACAAGCGGATCTTGGCAAAGAGGGCTAGCCCATATAAACACCTTATAAGACAAAGACATTATTACGTAATGATATCTAACCTTTGCCTTTTAAAGAGCGTAAGATCACACGGATTTCTTTTATGACGTCAACGAAGGACGTCAATGGCAAAAGCGGCACATTATCACCCACTGCAAAAATACAAAAACAAATAATATACAGTAGTTCTCGGATGAAAGAAACTGTTTGTCTTTTCTTGTTACATAAACATTTTTTCGTAGCTTATACAAGACCATACCATACCATACCATACCATACCATACCATACCATACCATACCATACCATACCATACCATACCATACCAGACAGTGCGGTACAGTACAGAGTAGAGTAGAGTACAGAGTAGAGTACAGAGTAGAGTACAGAGTAGAGTACAGAGTAGAGTACAGAGTAGAGTACAGAGTAGAGTACAGAGTAGAGTACAGAGTAGAGTACAGAGTAGAGTACAGAGTAGAGTACAGAGTAGAGTACAGAGTACAGTACAGAGTACAGTGCACTGCAGAGTAGAGTACAGAGTACAGTACAGAGTACAGTACAGAGTACAGTACAGAGTACAGTACAGAGTACAGTACAGAGTACAGTACAGAGTACAGTACAGAGTACAGTACAGAGTACAGTACAGAGTACAGTACACAATACAGTATACAGTACAGTACAGTACAATACAGTATACAATACAGTACAGTACAGTACACAATACAGTACACAATACAGTACAGAACATCAATAATTCTTCCAGTTGTGGCTCTTAAGACTATTAGCGTTTGTTAGATATTAGTAACATCTGATTTTTATAATTTTAAAATTTACAGAAGCATTTCAGTCTGCCGAACAACTATCAACCCCAATAATTTGATGCAATATTCATTCATACCAGCCGTAAGTAGCTACTTAGTTGTTTTAAAACATCTTTAATGGTGTGAGCTTTCGTCATCCATGATTATCCAAAACTTAGGGGTTGTTTACATGAGGCCGGCCTAAACTCGGACCGGTCTGAATTTTGCATTTCGGTTTTCGTTTACTGAGGCCGTTGGCTTGGTACACCAATCTCATTTAACACAACGCATTGAAAAAAGTTAAAAAGCTTTTTTTTTGTGGCCCGAATCGGTACGAATTAGATTTGGATTCGGTTTTACATGAAAAGCCGGCCTGCATGGAGTTAGACCGGCCTCAAAATTTCAGTTCGGTCTAGCAGGCGACCTGAGATTAGGCCGACGTGAACTGAATCTCAGGCCGGACTCATAAAAACGATCTATAGTAAAAACACTACAACCCACCTAAAGTCAGTCCGGCCTGAGTTCGGGCTGGCCTCATGTAAACACCTCCTTAGGCCCAACCTCGTACCCAGGGCCATTTGTAGGGAACTGGGCCAAGATGGCGAATAAAACAAAATGGCGGGAACAAATGGCCCTAGTGGCGGCTAGCTCAAAATGCGCAGTATATTGCGCATTTTATTAACTAGAACTCAGATCTTTACACAGTAATTATACCTAATTACACCTAATTATAGCATGGTTTGAAATATAATTTCCCGTGCCGTGTGCAGGAACAACCGACAAGGTCAAAATACAATTTTAAAAAAAAGATACAAAATCAAACCGTCTGATTTACGCCATAAGCTCTTGACCAATCAGAGGCTGAGATAGCCTGGCCTCCACCAGGGCCATTTGTTCCCGCCATCTTGGCCCAGTTCCCTACAAATGGCCCTGGGTACGAGGTTGCCTTAGGCCCTGTTTAGACGTCGCTCTAATTGTGTCGGGTCAAATCTAACTATAAAACATTCGACTAAAATGCGACACAAATGTGACAAGTCGGATCTGTGATGGATTTGGTTTATGTGATTGATTAGTTTATATGAAGTACATCAATCTAATTAAAAATAAAATGGTTCCAGTCAACAGAACTCGTCACATGTTATATGACTGGTCAATTCATTTAATTTGAGTCGACTAAAATTCAGCGTACGAATCCACGCCGCTCTTGCGAGTAGAGTGTAGAGTGTAGAGTGTAGAGTATAGAGTATTTACTAGAATATAGAGTAGAATATAGAATAGAATACGTTACAGTTACAGTTACAGTTAGTTACAGTTACATTACATCTAACTTATATAATAAATATTTTAAAATTCAAAAATATAGATAGTATTGCTAAAATTCAATATTGTTGACCTTGCTTCTATAAATTCATAAAAGTTTACGGATTGACGAAGTGATGAATACGAATGATTTATTAATTGTCAAATTAATATCAGCGAACAAT
>JAWNZC010000141.1:1417500-1490000 GCA_035771165.1 Paragorgia papillata
CTATTGATATGCCTCGACACGGCCACGTTGATCTGCATCCTTCATAATTCAGCCGCTGACTGCGATTAAGGATGATTAGCCCCCAGTCCTTTATCCTTTTAATACACAGGTTGTTCAATGGGCTATTATGCAATGTGATGCCATAATTATGACAATTTACATATCAGACAAATCTTGATATCTCAAGAACGAGATTACGATATGAAAACGTTGAAATTTATCATTTTAAAGTGTATATGAAATGAAAATTAAGTTTATCTAATATGGAAGAACTCTTGAAATGGTAAAGTAACATCTTCTACAGTTTTTCTATATCTTACTTCGTCCTTGAGATATTACTATTTGTTTGATGTCAATGATATCACACTGCAACGTCACAGTGTATAATGAGTTACTGAGAAATCGTGCATATCACTGATATTAATCTGTTAAATCGCTTGAACCTGTGTTTGTTTAAAGTCATGAGACAAATACACCTACATGCCCAGTTTCGCATGACTTTGTTCGATAACTTCAACGATATTCCTAATTTTCCAACAACTCATTATACAATGTGACGTATCCAGTGTGATCATTTACATAGCAAACAAATAGTAATATCTCAAGAACGAAGTAAGATATGGAAAAACTGTAGAAGATGTTACTTTACTATATCAAGAGTTATTTGAAATTAGACAAACTTAATTTTCATTTCATATACACTTTAAGACTAGTTTCAAATACATTTCTAACTGAATTTCCCGTTAAACTTGCCAGTGTGTTTGCACGGCTGAGATGGTGGCTCCACCAAGAAGCCCGACATCACAGTTTGCTTACTAATCGAAATACTCATCATAATGCGCGCTTTTCTAGCAATTGTTTTCATTATAATTGTGTTCAATCGGCTAACTTTTGAGTTTTTGTGTTTTTAGCGCACAGAGTATAGTAATCGTTAATGGTTTTAAACACAAAGTTACTTCCAACGTTTACAAATGGAAACCAGGTAAAATCCCTGAGTGTACGAGCTTGTTGGTGTGTGTCTGTCGGGGGTGGGAGGTGTGAGGGTGGGAAGGAGGTGTGAGGGTGGGAGGTGTGAGAGTGGGAGGTGTGAGGTTGAGATTGGGTAGTGAGGGTAGGAGGTGTGAGGGTAGGAGGTGTGAGGGTAGGAGGTGTGAGGGTGGGAGGTGTGAGGGGTGAGATTGGGTAGTGAGGGTAGGAGGTGTGAGGGTGGGAGGTGTGAGGGTGTGAGGTTGGGTAGTGGAGGTGGGAGGTGTGAGGGTGTGAGGTTGGGTAGTGAGGGTGGAGGTGTGAGGGTGGGAGGTGTGAGGTTGGGTAGTGGGGGTGGGAGGTGTGAGGGTGAGAGGGGTGAGGTTGGGTAGTGAGGGTAGGAGGTGTGAGGGTCGGAGGTGTGAGGGGTGAGGTTGGGTAGTGAGGGTAGGAGGTAGTGAGGGTAGGAGGTGTGAGGGTGTGAGGTTGGGTAGTGGGGGTGGGAAGTGTGAGGTATGAGGGTGGGAGGTGTGGGAGTGCGCTTGCAGTACGTGTATATAAGTGCGTGTTCGCGGGAGAGTGTGGTGGAGGAAATTCTCATTACTAAACTAACCTAACTTTATTTATACTGGATAACCCTATCAATTATATCTAAGCTGTTGGCCCTAGAGCTCCAGTAAGGGCCATCCCTCAATGGACCAGTGTTACTGCAGGAGGAAACCGGAGGAAACCTGTGGTGTAAAAAGATAGAATGCTGCATAGTCATTGTTTTTTATAGATAGAGCAAAGGTTGTACACTACTGGGGTTTTTAGTAACGAAATACTAACGTCTTCGAGCGGAGCCCTTCATCACATTTTACTCCGATGAAGGGCTCCGCTGGAAACGTCAGTATTTCGTTACTAAGGGGGCTTTCCATTTACACGGTTAGACCTACCCTGGGAACCAGAGGGATCTCTCTATTATCCTCTGATCTCATGTCCTCCCGCTTTTTTTTTCGCCTCGCGCCTTCGGTTTTCCCCCGCTTTTTTTCGCCTCGCGCCAAATATGGCGGATAGCTCGTTTTATAGGGATCAGTTCTCCAAACCTCCAAATTTTTGGCGGACAACCTCCAAAACCTCTGGGCCAGGGTAGGTTAGACCGGTCAGTCCGGTTAAATGGAACACGATTCGTTTGAGACTTAGGACGGTCAGACTGGAAAATTTGGTCCTAATCAAAAGCAAGTCCATTCTGGCCGGACTGACCGGTCTAACCTTGTCAATTGGAAAGCGCCCCTAACAATCTCGGCAGTTTCGCGCCTTCTCTTTGTTTTACTTGAAACCTGCGGTGTTCGGTAAAGTCAAGCTGAAAGAAGAACTGTAGCTTCTCACATACGGCCAAGGTGGAATTTTAATCTGATAACTGTTCCGAGCAGGAATCGAACACGCGTCGCAGATGTGAAACCCACATGTGCTAACCACTGTTCCGCCCGAACACCCCTCTCTACTCCTCTATAGGCGAATTTCAGGGTATTGCGCGCGCATCATTTTGCAAAGGAATTGGCGGGCTCTTGGCGGGCTTCCCACAAAGTTAGCAATGGCAAACAGACTTGCTAACGAGCCAACAACAGCAGAATAACAGTGTTCCAGAAACTATATCTATATTTGTGAAATTCATGAATAATTAATGAGGTTAAAGAAGCAATCAAAACGTACCATTCAAGTCACATGTCTATGTCTGTAAATCCTAAATAAAGATCATCTTTTGGACAAAGTGATCTGTATCAAAAGTTAAGAATACTAATTAGCCTTCTTGGTGATCTTTATCAAAAGTTATGAATACTAATTAGCTTCATTCTATTGTTTCATTTCACAAGTACGATAAAGCATTCGCGTCCGATCTGTATGGGGATCTACTTCGGCTCGCCTTGTAAATAATCCCCATACAGATCGGCCGCTCATGCTTTATCTATTACATATTGTTGATTTTAAACCGTATGTTTACTTTGAGTGGAGTTGGCCAGTTTTTTTGAAAAATGATGCGTGCAACACTCTGAAACTCGCCTATTCAGGATAAAGGATAAAAGGATAAAGGATAAAGGACTGGGGGCTAATCATCCTTACTTGCAGCCAGTGGCTGAATTGCGAAGGACGCAGATCAACGTGGCCGTGTCGAGGCATATCAAAGGCGCTCCAAGCAGCCGCCCACGACACAGTTCAGACCACGGATCACAGCTAAGATGTTAGGTGTTGATTTTATGGAGGGAGGAAAACCGGAGAACCCAGCGAAAAACCCTCGAAGCACAGAGATCAACTACAACTCTACTCACATGAGTCCATGCGCGACAACGAGGTCATTCCCAAGCGTCACCCATCCAAGTACTAACCCCGTCTAACCGGGCTTAACTTTTTGGTGAGAGGCAGCGCGCTAACAGCACACACCACCCGTGCTCCCTATCAAGCTCCTACCCAGCTCCTACTATACTATCAACCTATTAACGAATTACAAACCTGCATGCATCTGACTAAGTATATAAATTAACATATACTTAAAATCAAATATTTAACCACACTTATACTAACTTCGTTTATATTTTTTGTAAATTTTAACAGATTTCAAGTATTCAACGCGAATGATTTGTATCTACCTAACTGCGGGCATCTGCTTGTTCTTGGTAAAGTTTATTACAGTCAAAATGGAAATACCTTCCCACCTCTGCTTCTGCATGTAGTTTGTTGTGTATTACTGTATTTCTGTAGCCGCTACAGTAACGTGAGAAAAATCTAGCGATAAAAGTCGCTTATTCTTGATTTATATTTGTTTGTTGGTGTCGATTTGGGAGAAACATTCGTTATATTATGATTAAATTCCATGAAAGCTAAATTATACTTTTTATTCACATTTTTCGACAAAAAAATTTCCACACGCTTCAGTAGCGACTACAGAAATACACAACAAACTACAGAAGCGGAAGTGGGAAGGTATTTCCATTTTGACTGTAAGTCAGTGTTTTATTCTAGTACAGTACAGTACAGTACAGTACAGTACAGTACAGTACAGTACAGTAGTACAGTACACTACTACAGTGCACTAGTACAGTACACTAGTACAGTACACTAGTACAGTACACTAGTACAGTACACTAGTACAGTACACTAGTACAGTACACTAGTACAGTACACTAGTACAGTACAGTACAGTACAGTACAGTACAGTACAGTACAGTACAGTACAGTACAGTACAGTACAGTACAGTACAGTACAGTACAGTACAGTACAGCAAAGTGCACAGCACTGTCATACAACTAGCTTTTTAAAAACCGTGACACGTCCTCTATTTATAGAAATACTTTTTTGCTTTTTAGGTAATTATTAATTACGCTGTTCTTGGTCGCGAGTTGCATAATCTCTTTCAAGGTACTGTTGACGGTATTCGCCGCGCAGATTCGCCTAACACTTCTACTAACTATTCAAGAATCAAAGAAGCAGGACGAGTGTGTACTAGTAAGTATTTTTAAGATCTTAAGTTATATTGCACATAAACGTTTCTCAGTCAGTTGCTGTACAAAATGTCGTTAGGCGTTGAAGTGCCTAGGAAACGAAATTTCACTCGTATTTGGAAGAACACCTGAGATAATGAAAAGTGGCTTTTACATGCCTCTCAAATCTTATCCCATTGTTGAGTTATTGTCTATGCAATTTGAGCAATGACGTCACACGTTGTGTGTTGGGAGAAAACGGAAAATCATCATATTTTTGGATTGGTCTGACTAAACTAATTCAGACGTTGGAAATTTGACATGGGGTATGCTTTGATTACATCTGCAGTGTGCGGTTTCGTCTAGTTAAAGTGTTAAACCAATCCAAAGATATGACTGAATTTCCGTTTTCGCCCCACATACGTGTGACGTCTTGCTTAAATTGCATAGCCAATAACTCAAGAATGGGATAAGATTTGAAAGGCATGTAAAAGCCATTTTTCATTATCTTAGGTGTTCTTCCAAATACAATCTTAAAAAGCTGAAGTGAAATTTCGTTTCATAGGCACTTTATGCCTTTCACTCCCACCTTACTGAGAAGTGTCCCCTTGACTAGTAAAATCGACTACTAAAATCGTTTGGCGTTCAACCACAGGGAGCCCATCTTGGCAATTCGTCATGCCAAAAAGCGCGTGGGCACCTGTGGCGGACCCGAAAGACGCGCGGGGGACTGTGGCATGGGATTTAAAAAAACGGAAAAAACCGTTACCGGAAGTGGGGGAAAAGGCGGAAAAACGGGAGGAAAGGGGGGAGGGAGAGGAAAAAATATAAGGGATGAAACACCAAACGTTCAACGTGGAATGTGTTCCGCAAGTAGCCAGGACATCTCGTATCGTCGAGAGCCACCGTTAGAATACTGAAACCGACTGAAACTCAGAGTCAGATGAATGTGCAATAAATCAATAATCCTGAAACTTCCCGCTTTATCCGAAAAGCTTATCGTAGGATTTCGTAGCTATCCGAAGTGTCAACGATGATGTAGTGTCCTAGCTACTTGCGGAACACATCTCCCGAAAATACGAAATGTAATTTAGCTGCAAAATCACGGCTAAAAGTTGAGATTTTGCATCATTTTGATTTATATTTTGATAAATGAATCATTATCACAACTACTTCGCTCAATTGTCTTACAATTTTAAAACCTATAGGCGCTTAAAACGATGTTCAAAACAAGGAAGAATTCGTGTTTCATCCCTTTATTGTTTTCCTTTGCACACCACGACCGAGTGTGCCACAGTTCCCCGCGCGTCTTTCGAGTCCGCCACAGGGTGCCCACGCGCTTTTTGGCATGACGAATTGCCAAGATGGGATCCCTGTGGTTCAACCAAGTAAAGTAACTAGCCAATATTTCGGACATAATGGGGGCGTGGAAATGTCACAAAATGGCGGTGAAACTGTTTCAGGTTGACAATGATGCATCCCAAAATTTCTGAAGATAGTCGTGCTGTTAACTTGCATTTTAGTTTGCTGGATATTGGCTATTGTTGTGGCATTCGTTAAAGATTTGATAATGATGGGAAATATGCTATCGTGGTACAGGTAAATGACAATGTTTTATGTAAGTGAATCACCATCGTCACCATTATCACCATCATCATCACCATCATTCTCACCATCATCATTATCATCATCATCATCATCATCATCGTTATCATCGTCACCACCATTATCATCGTCATTATTATCACCGTCATCATCATCATCATCATCATCATCATCATCATCACCACCATCATCATCACCATCATTATCACCATTATCACCATCATCATCATCATCATCACCATCGCCATCATTATCACCATCATCATCACCATCACCATCATTATCACCATCATCGTCACCATCACCATCATGACCATCATTATCATCATCACCATCATCGTTATATCATCACCCCCATTATCATCATCACCATCCTCATAAACGATAAATTAATTAAATGATAAATTAATTCAGTACAACTTACGAATTTCTATATTTCTTGTAATCAATCAGAGGTCATGTCTTCCGCTTACAACGAGGCGACAAAAGTTTTCTACCAGTCAACATTGATAAACAAAACCCTACTAGTATTATGGTAAGTTCATACCATCAAAATCGTCTGTACTCAGTACACGTGACGCAAGATGTGACGTGATACGTGGATGTAAAGTAAGATGTGACGTGAATGTGACGTAAGAGGTGACGTAAAATGAAACGTGAGAAGTGACGTAAGATTGTGACATGAGAAGCGACGAAGAAGTTACGTAAGATGTGACGTGTCAGAAGTGACGTAAGATGATGACGTGTGTAAGAAGCGACGTAAGATGTGACGTGGAAAAAGTGACGAAAGAAGTTATGTAAGATGTGACGTAAGATGTGACGTAGTGAGAAGTGACGTAAGATGTCACGTGGTAATAAGTTACGTAGGATGTGACGTGAAAAAGTGACGTAAGATGCGACGTGTGAGAAGTGACGTAACGTAAAATGTGACGTGGTAAGTAACGTAAGATTGTGATATGAGAAGGGACTAAGAAGTGACGTAAGATTATGATATGGGTGAGAAGTGACGTAAGATGTGTCGTGATGAGAAATGACGTAAGATGTGGCGTATTTAGAAGTGACGTAAGATGTGACGTGTGAGAAGTGACGTAAGATGTGGCGTTGTGAGAAGTGACGTAAGATGTGACGTGGTTAGATGTGACGTGGTAAAAAGTGACGTAAGAAGTTATGTAAGATGTGACGTGGAAAGTGACGTAATTATAAGTCACGTGTGTGACATTCGTTAATGATAGCCTTTCTCGTCCATTATTATGCAAGATTACGCTTTTAGACTGTTGTTGTTTATACACCACTTTCTTGGGTCATTATTTTGATTTTATGGTCGACTGGCTTTTTTTTAGGTTGCAAGTTTCAAATTTGCCGGGTATCAGGTGGGCTATGTCGTTTGGGGTAAGTGTTCGGTAGTTAAAATTCTTACAAGGAAAAGGGAAAAAAATTGATTGATTGAATCCGATCAGAAACGAGTTTTTGTTAACCAAGGTCATATCTGTTTTCAGGTTTTATAATTACACATCTTGCTATCTTTCTCGTCCTATCTGCCCTGGCACTTGGACTGATCTGGCCTCTGACCTGGGGCGGTGCTGAAGATTCTATAGCCATCTCTATTCTCTTGTCCGTGTGGTGAGTACACTATAACAATAGAGTTGATGTTCGCGAGCATAAATATGTTTTTATGGCCCGACTCATTTTAGACTGTCTGGGAATAACCTCGTTCTCCAGCTTAGAACTCATGTGAGTAGAGTTTAGTTGGTCTCTCCTGTGCTTCGAGGGTTTTTCGTTGGGTTCTCCTCTCTCCGTAACTCAACAACTATTTTTATGTCTACAACCTTTTAGGCCAAGTCTGGCTATTTCACTGCTTACAATCCTGTTACAAAGGCTGATGACAAAGTATATTTTCTTGCGCGATTTTGGAGCTACACTTGCTCTAAACAACAGGTAAAAGTTGACATGCAAATAGAACTAGAGTATATACCAGTGATGGATTTACAGGGGGGTGCGGGGTGTGCGCACCCCCTGGCCCTTGGCCAAGGGGGTGCAGGGGGGTGCCAATTACTCAATTAGTGCCTTGCTGCAGTGGGATGCGACATGGCTTTTCATTGAAATGTCAATCACATTTCTAATGTCTAGCTTCCTTGTGATATCCCTAATAAAATCCATAATAAAACGTCCACTTTATCCCTAAATTTATTTGACACCTTCCAGGTTTGATAAAATGCGCTATTGAAAACACGATTGAAAACTTTTAAATCTTTCTTCAAAGTACCGTCAGAATGCAGGAAATGCCATTTCAGAGATCCAAATTTGAAAAATGTTCTGGGGGGCATGCCCCCGGACCCCCCTATGAATGGTTTCACTAAGGTTAAAAACATTCTAGATCCGCCCCTGCAGCACCCCCCCTACCAGATCAAGCTGGATCCATCACTGGATATACGTTCAATTTCAAAGCACATACAGTCAATTTAAAGGGGTACTACAGTCCGTTTTGCGCGTGTTCTTTGATTTTGTTGTTGGCGACTCCACCGGAAATCCGATATGCTCGTTTTCATTCTACGCGTTGATCTTGTTCGTGAACAAGATGGCCAAATTATAGCAGATAGAACACCTGTGTCAAGCACTTCGTCATACCACCAGAGATGTATATCATACCACCAGAGATGTATATGTATTTGAAACTTTTTCGAGATAGAGAAAGCAACCTGAAGACAGATCAAAAGGTTGCTGTAGTGTTGCTTGATATTCACGCTGCTGGAAATCAGAGAATCTGTGCTAAATCCTTGAACTGATTCGTCCCAGCCTTTTATCAAAATTATATCAAAATATTATCAAAATTATATAAGAACTCAAATCAAGACGTAAACAATCCTATGGACAGGCAAAAAACGGAGTCCCCCTTTTTAAACATTTAAAAATGTTAGCACAGACCAGTTGGTAGTTTGTTTGCTTTGTTTTTGGCGAGTACTTTACTTCTTTCTTTCCGAAAATTTTTCCCGCGCTTTTTCTCTGTGTTATAAATATTATTGTAGTCTGGCAATCGAAAGCTCGTGAGAAATAAAATGAATCTTCATTCATTGAATAGTCAGTTTAACTTTTTATGAATTCCAACAATAATAGAATTCATTAATTCATTAATAATTCATGAAGAAAATTCAAAAGAAATTAATATTTAATCAATATCTGTAAATCGCATACAGATATTCGTCCTGATTTACATAAACTTTTTCCTCAATTTATACTTAGCTAAAATCACTCCAACTTGAAAAATAGTTTGAAAACATGGCTATTTAGATGTGTCCATTTGATAAGTACGATAAAGCATTCGCAGCCGATCTGTATCTGATTTACAAGCTTTATCTATTACTTACATTCGCTTTCTTGTATAGGCGTCTTTTCCACATAGCTTCTTATTTCCTATTCTTTTTGAACATCTTTGTTGGTCTTATTTCATGCCTCATTCGAATATTTTACGCCGTTCTATTTGGAGCACTGTTTCTACCTCGACTGCAGAAAAGCACCCTGCCGAAAGACTGGGAACTATTTGACCCAGGTAAGCGATAACCTCGATGGAAAAACATTTTTTAGGTGTGGATAGTACTGTATATAGCTCAATAATAAAGATTTACAGTATCAACCGAGTGTGAGGTTTGTAAGGGAAAGTATTTACCTGAGGTTTTGGTACAAAGAAACGTCTGTGCGAAGGCAAATACTTTCCGGTACAGACCAAGCAAGCGAGGTTAATGAATAGTCTCTTATATTCGTTTTGTGTGGTCCGTTTTCTTTTTTTTGCTGCTTTCGTCTTTAGATGTTGCCATTTATCTTAATTACCTTTTAGTTTGTTTGCGTCACTACATGTTTAGGCATTTATTTTCTTCACTTAACCCTTTCAACCCTAGCGGCCTCCCAATGACGAGTAAAATCGTCTGGCGTTAGCCAAAGTAAAATACTAAAAGCCGGGAATTCAGGGTTGAGAGGGTTAATCGAGATAGGTTTTTAACCCAGGGTTGAGAGGGTTAAAGATAAACAACTCTAAAAAAAGGCAACACATTAGTGTCGTAAGACGTCTTATAATTGTTCACAATTTTAAAAGAAAAATGCAAGTGTTATCACATATCCAATCTCCGTCTTGTTACTGATTTCCTTTGCTTTTATCTTATGAATTATTAGTGATGTTGAGAACTACCAAATAGCGACATGTATTGTTTGCTTTCTTTTTCGTTAGGTTACAAAACATATCTTGGATATTTGTATTTGGAACACACCCATACGAATCCAGTTCTCGTCACGTTTAGCCAACTAATTCTTGATGCTGTTGCACTCAACAAAAGCGATAGGGATAGCGGCACAGATTGTGTACAAGATATACATTGTAATAAAAAAGCGAAGAACCGCTGGTTCGTTGCAATAACATTAATCAACAATCCTGAACTCAGAGACTTAAGAAGGCAGGAAAAGTCTCCTACAAAACAGGCTTTTCTCTGTATTAAGGATTTAGCTTTTACAGCACTTAAGATGACTGGTCCATCTGAACCTGTTGAAACCAAATTTTAAACCAGTATTTGATAAAGTACAGTAAAATGTGAGGACAGAGTCCTTTTTCTGCATGAGGATCTGAATCGGAAATTAACTAACCCTGCAACATCAGAATATTTTTTGAATATCGGTATTTGAAACTAGTACTTGTTTTATTGTTATTGTTTATGTACTATTTAAAACATGAGCAGCAGTGTTTTATCAGATTTAAAACACGAGGTGATAGTCGAGTGTTTTAGATCTGATAAAACACGTACTGCGAATGTTTTAAATGGCTTCAAAAACTATGCATATAATAAGCTCATATAGAAATCAATTTTGAAAATTGAAGTTGTCTGAGCCGCAAAATCGAAGAAAAGGTTCATCGAAAATAGCGAGCGTGTCTCTATCACATACAGAGACACGTCACGGTCATGATTTTCCTTTGTGTTTTCCTCATGAAATATTAATGATTTTTTGAATGTTGTTTCAACAATTATTATATTTTCTTGTGTTGTTCTTTCAACACTATTATTTATCATGTTTCAATATTGTTGTTTTAACAATATGTTTATTGTTTCAAAAATGTTATTTATTGTTGTTTCAACAATGAGGTTTAGTTGTTGTTTCAACAATATTATTTGTTGTTTCAACAATGAGGTTTAGTTGTTGTTTCAACAATATTATTTGTTGTTTCAACAATGAGGTTTAGTTGTTGTTTCAACAATATTATTTGTTGTTTCAACAATAAGGTTTATTATTGTTTCAACAATATTATTTGTTGTTTCAACAATGAGGTTTATTGTTATTTGTTGTTTCAAAAATGCTGTTTATTGTTATTCAACAATGAGGTTTAGTTGTTGTTTCAACAATGAGGTTTAGTTGTTGTTTTAACAATATGTTTATTGTTTCAAAAATGTTATTTATTGTTGTTTCAACAATGAGGTTTATTGTTGTTTCAACAACGAGGTTTAGTCGTTGTTTCAACAATATTATTTGTTGTTTCAACAATGAGGTTTAGTTGTTGTTTCAACAATATTATTTGTTGTTTCAACAATATTATTTGTTGTTTCAACAATGAGGTTTAGTTGTTGTTTCAACAATGAGGTTTATTGTTGTTTTAACAATATGTTTATTGTTTCAAAAATGTTATTTATTGTTGTTTCAACAATGAAGTTTATTGTTGTTTCAACAACGAGGTTTAGTCGTTGTTTCAACAATATTATTTGTTGTTTCAACAATGAGGTTTAGTTGTTGTTTCAACAATATTATTTGTTGTTTCAACAATGAGGTTTAGTTGTTGTTTCAACAATATTATTTGTTGTTTCAACAATGAGGTTTAGTTGTTGTTACAACAATATTATTTGTTGTTTCAACAATGAGGTTTATTGTTGTTTCAACAATGAGGTTTATTGTTGTTTCAACAATGAGGTTTAGTTATTGTTTCAACAATATTATTTGTTTTTTCAACAATGAGGTTTAGTTGTTGTTTCAACAATATTATTTGTTGTTTCAACAATGAGGTTTAGTTGTTGTTTCAACAATATTATTTGTTGTTTCAACAATGAGGTTTAGTTGTTGTTTCAACAATATTATTTGTTGTTTCAACAATGAGGTTTATTGTTGTTACAACAATATTATTTGTTGTTTCAACAATGAGGTTTATTGTTATTTGTTGTTTCAAAATTGTTGTTTATTGTTGTTTCAACAATGAGGTTTATTGTTGTTTCAAATATATAATTTGTTGTTTCAACATTGTTTACTATTTCAACAATATTGTTTATTGTTTCAACAATATTGTTTATTGTTTCAACAATATTGTTTGTTATTTCACAACTACTGTTTCTTGTTGTTTCAACAATATTGTTCCTCATTGTTTCAATATTGTTTGTTTCAACGCTATTGTTTATTGTTATTCCAACAATATTGTCTATTTTTGTTTCAATGCTATTGTTTATTGTTGTTTCAACAAAAAAAATTATTGTTGTTTCACCAGTGTTTACCGCTGTTTCAATATTGTTTATTATTCCAACAATAGTTTACATATTATTCCAACAATATTGTATATCGTTATTCCAACAATATTGTTTACATGTCATTCCAACAATATTGTTTATTGTTATTCCAACAATATTGTTTATTGCTATTCCAACAATATTTTTTACGGTTGCTCTAACAATATTTATTTTTCCAAAAATATTGTTTGTTGTTGTTCCACCTATTAACATTGTTTGTAAATTGTTCTTCCAACAATATTTATTGTTGGAACAACAATGTTTATTGTTGTTTCAACACTAATATTTATTGTTCCAACAATAGTGTTTATTGTTATTAATCCAACAATATGTTTTGTTTAATATTCTAGCAATATTGTTTGTTATTCCAACAATGTTTATTGTTATTCTAACAATATTGTTTATCGTTATTCTAACAACATTGTTTATTAAAATAAACAATATTTAAAAAACACTGACTAATAGCTTATTACTACAACTATACACAAAAATAAAGAGACAATTGAGTCGCATGGTTGATTCAAATATGGTTTAGCGGCCAAACATCAGTCAACAGAACAAAAGGGTTTTCGTGCTCGTCTTACCTTGTCTAGTTGAGTTTATACGAAATCCTTCTTATAAAACCAGGCAGAACTTATACTGTCCTGTTACCAGAAGTGATGCAAGAAACTGGACAAAAAAAAGAAATCTTGAAAAACAACTCAAGAGTCAAGTCTCAAACCAACCTCGTACCCAGTCTCTTTCTCTCCCTGGGTACGAAGTACTTCATGTTTATGGAGTACAGTGGCTCGGGGTTGCAAAGACCGCGGGCACATATTAGCGAGGTTCAGATCACGCTACCGCTATGTAGTGGAAGTGTGATCGGGGGCAAAGCGGACGTAATGACGAGAAGAGCCTTAATAACTGGTCCATACTCTGTTTGGGCTTTACCCTGGTCCTCAGTGGTGAGAGCCAGTGCTCTAATTATAGTCAAAGTACTGTACATGTATGGTAGACTAGTGAAGCTTTAAGTAGGCAAATCAAATTAATATTAACTAACAACTCACAAAATTTGACTTAATTAACTACTGTAATACAGTATTTAAATATCTTCATCATCATAAAAATTCTTCATCATTTTGTCAAACAATAATGCAACCTAGTTAGAAGGTAAAGGAAATTGCTTGAGATAACCAGTATCTCGAGTATTACTTTTGCAATATTTAATAGCGAATGAAAAAGATGTCCAGCAATGTCATCAAAATTATAAGAGCAACCATACATTAATTTTTCTTCAAGACATATGCATATAATAAATGTTTGCACATTCATGACACAGATTTTGCGTGGCTTGACAACTACAGCCTACAATTTTACTCCATTAATACTGTATATAGACTTTATAATAATGCCACAGCCAGTTCACGCTCTCAGCATAACATGTCACTGACATTTGACTGCTATTTAATACCATATTTCGCTCGTGAACTACCATAAGCTTTGCACATTGTTGCTTGACCATATTAAAGCTAACTTTGTTTTCTCAGAAAATCATCCATTTCTGTTCGGTAACGCACAGTCTTGTCAGTTTACGAAGCTCGATCATATTGTAGAATAGTAGAGTATGTTTGCATTTAGAATACGTCAATAACATTGGCATTATAGTTGTAAAGTAGCTATGTCGAAAGCATACTGAGTTGAATATACGCTGACCTTGTAAGTTGACGTGAGCTGTTTTGACATGCAGTTGACGATTACGAGTTCAGTTTAGACAGTTGGTTTTGACCGATGCAAGTTAAACGTTGTATTATATAAATATTGTTTCTTATCCTTAACTGATAAACCGTATTTTACACTGGTGGCACCGATCATGGCTACCGAACAAGACTTGAGAGACGAAATTGATAAATTTACCACTCGTATACGAGAATTGTAAACCCAGAATGGTAAGTTCAAGTTGGAATCCACTGAAAGAAATGT
Source organism: Paragorgia papillata (assembly GCA_035771165.1). Lineage (NCBI taxonomy): Eukaryota > Metazoa > Cnidaria > Anthozoa > Scleralcyonacea > Coralliidae > Paragorgia > Paragorgia papillata. The sequence goes on from JAWNZC010000141.1 coordinate 1,432,008, forward strand.
GGGAACCAAGTAGCCATGGCGAAAACAACAACAGAATAGTGAAGATTAAGTACGACTTGACTATTCATTTGTATTTCAAAAAAAGGGCCATGAGAACTACAAAGAGGCTAGTGAATTACAAAATAACAATTATAATAGTTTCCTACTCGTTTTTGGCCAGTAGCTTGTGCAAGTGCAAAACATTCTAGGGTGAGGTAATTAAACGTCTTTGCACAAGAAAGATTGTGGGCAAGATAATTTGGCCATAAAGACCTCTTGCTCAGTCAAAACGTTTTACAAATTTGATTTGACGTTACAGCGCCATCTCAAACAAATACGGATTTCACGTTACACTTTACATTTTCATCTATTCTATCTGTCTATAATCATGACGCCGCCGTCTTACTAGACAAATTTAATTTTCCAGATTATTATTTTAGAGGCAAAAATGTTCAATGTAAAGGAATGCACTTATTTGTAAAAGGCATCAATTTTATCTGAATACATCTCGTAAACAACAGGTCTTCTGGTCTTCATGGTGCGACCTATAACAAAGAAATATATATATATATATATATATATATATATATATATATATATATATATATATATATATATATATATATATATATATATATATATATATATATAAATATATATATAAATATATATATATATATATTGCTGAATAGAGTCTTACTGGTTTAAATTTGGTGTGTAAACTTTTAAAAAGTTTGCTGAAATTTGACAGAAATTTGCGTCTATCTGGTTCATTCTGACAGCACATTTCAGCAAACTTTTTAAAAGTTTAAAAACACTTTTTTAATGATGCATACTGTCCCGCTGAATGCATATTATACTACGTTACATTTACATGTTGTAACTTGTATGATAAGTTGTACGCATACATGTGGCGCGTGTGGCACGTTGAATACGAGCTTGGTCTAATGTAATAGACGTTTGGTGGACGTTCGTCAAGCTCAATTATTCAGAAAATACTTCTGAGTTCCAAACAACTGAGGCTCAGATGCTCAACGGTTATAGAGCATCTAACCGCCGTAACCGGTCATTAGAAGGTTGCAGTTCGAACCCTGTCTGGATACATTTCGAAGGATGCAGTTCGAACCCAGCTCAGATATATTTTTCTGAGTAATTGAGCTTGACGAACGTCCACCGAACGTCTTTTACACGTTGTGTTACTGAATTTTCTCAGAGATACAATTATTCGTTAGAAGGAATGAGTGAGTGGTATACTATATACTCTATTTACCACTGTAGCTCAGTGGTAAAAGCTGTGTACTGGAATTCGAATTTCAGGGTTGCGGGTTCGATTTCTAGCCGGAAGGCCTTGCTGTTGCATTTTCGCAACTGGTCCAATTTTGGTCTTAAAATACTGTATGATATAATTTTATTATACAACTGCATTAAAAACTGTCCAAATAACGCTAAAAATGAGTACAAATATACAGCGATATTTGGATAGTTAGTTATTTTGGATAGTTAGTTATTTGTTAGCCAATCAAATTTATCACACGGGAGACTACTTCATGTATGGGTATATGTCACCTTTTTAGAGTTTTCTTTTTCCATAATAATTTGTTGATCAGAGCAGTGGTATAATAAATCTCTTATAAGATGTTTTGGTGTGTAGAATCGCTGTATATTTTTACTCGTTTGTATTTTACGGCACAACTCGTAAAAATATACAGCGATACTACACACCAAAACATCTAATAAGATATATATATTCTTACGCTTGAAATTTTCCTTCACCGCAAATCGTTTAGCTTACCTAGTTCCCCACCAGCAAACGAAAAATCACGTGCGAGAATTCCCCATTTCTTGACCTAGAAAATTAATGTCTTCATAACATATTGCATTCTTACTAACCGAAGTCATTTAATACGAGAAAATATCAAAGCGAACATATTTTGGGCCTATTATGAATGACATTTTCCTGTAATGACCAAGCGGTCGAGAATACAGTTGGTTTCATATTATATTACTTTACCGCAGAGTGTTCGTTGCAAAGTTGGTTGGCAAGTTGCGAAGTTCATTCAGAAATTTCTTGGCATTTGCAGGTAACATAGTGTTTTCTGTAAATCTTACCTTATAAAATCTTGAAAAAGCCTTCTCGTTGTACCGGTCAATACCATCTTGAATGGCTTTCATCAGTTTTTCATCTTTATTTTCAAGAACCTCAGACACAGTTTTTGCTTCCGAGCCATGTTTTTTACAAAAGTCTATAGCTGCTCCGGTAAACTCGTCCGTTGGTTCTCCCGTCTCAGCATTCATCACAACCTAATGCAACAAAATAAATTATAAGTATATATTAAGTGTATTATATCGTATTACATTCATTTATTCGTTTATTCGTTTATTCGTTCGTTCGTTCGTTCGTTCGTTCGTTCGTTCGTTTATTCGTTTATTCGTTTATTCGTTTATTCGTTTATTCGTTTATTCGTTTATTCGTTTATTCGTTTATTCGTTTATTCGTTTATTCGTTTATTCGTTTATTCGTTTATTCGTTTATTCGTTTATTCGTTTATTCGTTTATTCGTTTATTCGTTTATTCGTTTATTCGTTTATTCGTTCGTTCGTTCGTTCGTTCGTTCGTTTATTCGTTTATTCGTTTATTCGTTTATTCGTTTATTCGTTTATTAATTTATTAATTTATTCGTTTATTCGTTTATTCGTTTTTTCGTTTATTCGTTTATTCGTTTATTCGTTTATTCGTTTATTCGTTTATTCGTTTATTCGTTTATTCGTTTATTCGTTTATTCGTTTATTCGTTTATTCGTTTATTCGTTTATTCGTTTATTCGTTCGTTCGTTCGTTCGTTCGTTCGTTCGTTCGTTCATTCATAACACATGTTTATTGTTTACCTTGAGAGTGAGTAGGCAAGAAAGAAACTGCTGTTTGTCTCCAACCACCATAATATTGCTAATAACAGGCAGCTCTTCTTGTATCTGATGTTCGACCAGTGAAGGAGAAATGTTCTGTCCTTCGGGTGTGATTAGCATTTCTGACAAAAACAGAAAGTACTTTTATTCTAAACTAAAAACTAAACTAAGCAATAAATACAATATGCGCGGCCTTACGTACCTTTTAATCGCCCTAATACGTATAAAAATCCGTCCTGTAGCGATAAATTTATATTACATTAATAACAAAATAGAGTATATAGTGCGTATATAGTACCCTGCATTGTACCGTGTTGTGTTGTGTTGCATGTGTTGTGTTGTGTTGTGTTGTGTTGTGTGCTGTGCTGTGCTGTGCTGTGTCGTGTTGCATGCTGTGCTGTGTTGTGTTGTGTTGTGTTGTGTTGTGTTGTGTGGTGTGGTGTGGTGTGGTGTGGTGTGGTGTGGTGTGGTGTGGTGTGGTGTTGTGTTGTGTTGTGTTGTGTTGTGTTGTGTTGTGTTGTGTTGTGCTGTGTTTTAAAAACCTCCACTTGTCATTAAAGTTACTGCATATACTCCACCTTATCTATTCTGCCAACGTCTCCAGAATGAAAATACCCTTCTTCATCAAATACTTCCTTCGTTTTTTCTTCATTGTTCAAGTATCCCATAAACACATTCCGTCCCAAAAAACAAATCTATATAAGCAAAAAAGAATAAAACCTTTCAAAATAATTATGATTATAGTTACTAATCTTTATTTATGCATCGGGTTATTAGTTAGAGATTAAATATGTCCCTGTGGGAACAATGAAAACCGAGGTGGCCGTGATATTATGGAAAATACACATCTTTCAATATATTTCTCAACCTCCAAATGCATTTGGAAAGTATGTTGAATGTACAAGCTAGATAAAATTGAGTGTGGAACCAAAACGAAAATGCTGTTTGAACTTGAGAAAATTTTACTTTGATTACTGTAAATATGCATGGTGGATCCAACATTTTTGTATCATACCTACATTCATAATTATGGAAAAGTTACAGTTTTGAAGTCGAGAAAAGTTACAGTCGAGAAGAGATCATTACTGTTTGTATCGTAAGTGCATAACTTGTAGTAGTTATAAGCACGCCGGCATGTAATCGATGCGCTGAGTTGTTTGAAGAAGTACGTTCCGCATTCACCTGACAACAGGCTAGTGTAAGGCAGATTCAAGTCAATTATCTACTCACAATTATAGTAAAAACCCGCTAACAAGAACCTATAGACATTTCACCAAATCAGCCTGGGATAGGTTCTTATATTCTTATATATTCTTATATATATAAATAAATTCTCAATTTCAGCCTGAGGTTCTTACTAGGAGTAGGTTCTTGTTGGCGGGTTTTTACTGTATTCTGTTTTCTTTTCTCCCTCTCTTAATGTTATGGGCGGAAATCGTGACGTGTTTTTTAGAGGCCATGCCGCGCATGGTTTTGGTAATAATAATTCCCGAACAGAGTGCTCTCTATAGTTAGCAATATAATTGCACCCCTGCATGTCGACCAGTCTAGAATGCTGTATTTTTGTCATTCACACGATAAATGTTGCTATAAATGTAGATTTGTGTACCTCACCATTCCCATCTTTGCCTGGTTTATAAATTTTTGTCTCAGTGGTTGGAAATCTCGTACCACATGCACCCACACGATTCTTTTCTCTATTTGACAGCGTACCAACACCGCAAGTTTCTGTCATTCCGTATCCTTCAAACAATGGAAAGTTGATACTCTGATAATATCTTAAACTTTCCATCGTACTCGGAGCGCCACCACAAACACATAAACAACGATCAAGGCCAAGATAGCGTATAACCTATCAATATTTAAGAAATAGAAAATGGTCGTTTATGAGTATATCAGCCTGATGTAAACACGACAGTGAGTTGGAAGAATACGAAAGTTTATGTCTAACTTGAATTAAAATTATAAGTCTTTAAATATTCATGAGGAAACACAAAGAAAATTTGCACTATGGCCTCGTCCCCACGAAAACTTTTTTTGTGTTTTTCGGTATTGTTTTGAGTAATGAGCTGATTGTTGTTGATTAAAAAATATATTTTAGCCCGCTGAATTCTCCATTTTAGCCCGCAAAATACGCCACAACGCCCGATAAAATTATTATAATTCCTTTTTGCTGTCACGGTAACCGAACTCAAGCCCGCTTCAGGGCCGGATTAAGGTGGGGACGGATGGGGCGACAGCTCCAGGCCCACGAGAGAAATAGGCCCTTCTTTTGCCAGACAACAATATTAAATTTAATAATAAATATAGTAAACACTAAACTGAATAATGTCATAGCGTGAATAAGTGTTCTTTGCCAATATCATTGATTTGTGTCAAAACACAAAAATCAAATTATTCTGTGGTCCTGGGCCAGGACTTATCATTCATCACTCCTTATATGTAAGCGGCAAAAACGGAACAAGAGACTGGTGTGAGTACTGAGCTTAATCAGCTATTTTTGGCGCCAAAACATCGATGCAACCGACTTTAACCAAAACAATTAACTTTTAATTTCAAAATGTTTTGGACATCACTTCGAAATTCGAATGTACATATAGTAATTAGCAAAGGTTTCACAAACACTCAGTAACTAAAGAATGATTTGTATCGATTTCCGACAGTTTCGGCGGAGATTTGAAAGTTGGAAATATTTCAACTCTCAAGGCGAATTAAACAATGCACGCTCCGCTCGCGCGGGCAAAGCGGACGTAATGGAAAACAGCCTTTAGAGACATTGTAAAAAGAGACAGCTTTGTGTATTTTATAATTTTGATGACGTCGCATGAAAACACTCTACAGTATATAGGCCCTGTTGTCTCTTGCAGCTCCAGGTCCAACAGACCGTTAACCCGGCCCTGGGTAAGTGGACTAGCCCGCTTCATGTGAACAGCCCCTAAACCTGTGTTTTCTGAGTTTTTAAATTTTTTCAAAATAAGAGTCTGCTTTATTTGCATGTATATTGAGAATTTAATTTGCCAAATTTCAGCCTGCGGGTTCTAAATTTACAGTTTCTCATAGCCACGTTTTTACTGTATTATAATAACATTGTGCAACTAAACCTTTTTGAAGTACAAAGCGTTAGCTAGAGTCCAACCAAATGGAACCGGCTGCCTGCAATAGGAAGAGATTGTATAGTCAGTCATACCAAATATATTTAAGGGTTATAATATAATAATATATATATATATAATTGTTTTATACAATGACGTCATGACTTACCCGTTTTCCATATTAAGGTGTCCTCTCAATCCTACACCTTTGGCCCATGCAGCAATCTTTGCCTGAAATCCTGTTGTGTTGCGATCAGCTTCGAGCGCCCTTTCCTTGAGTTGTTCATACACACTGCGTTTCAGACAGAAAACAAATACATGTATCCCGACACAGAACGGACACGAATTCTGTAAATTACTTCTAAAACGCCTGTTAAGTTACCTAAAACTACATCATGTTAAGAGCTGGTAAACCGTCGAGGTAATTAAGGTTTAATAGGCTGCGATTAGTAAAAATTAGCGAGCATGCGATTTGATTTAGTATTAGTCCCACATTTTATATTCTAAGTGACGTGCCATAAATAACCGTTCTGATCATCATTCAAATGTTTGCATCTTCATCTTGTGTGAGGACGCTACCAGCGTACCTCACTCAAGATGCGAAGTGTCTGGACACGTCCTACAGAACTGATATCAGTGTCTGCAAATGTGATATCTCACTGATGTTTTGTATGTTAAACAGTTCTGTATCACATTTACAGACACTGATATCAGTTCTGTATCGGGGTAAACAGACATTGATTAAACCTTAGTTTTTACCTTTTAATTTTCCTCATGAATTATTAATGAGATTTTGGGTAGTCTCCTCTCATATTAACCAACAACAAATTTTATAAATGATTTAACTGACAGGCGAAATCTCGGCAAAAAACCTACTGATCTGGGGCTACCCCCTAAAGCCCCGCACAGACGACCAAGTTTTCCTTGACAAGTTTTATTTGTTCGTGTGTACGACACAAATTGACAAGTTTTTCCTTAACAAGGAGCCTTGTTCAAAAGCTGGTCACACCAGCTTTTGAACAAGGAAATTTGTTCGTGCTGTATAGTCGTCAAGAAAATCTTGACAAGATCATCTCTTAAGCTTATTACGCGATCATTACCGTCAAGGAAAACTTGTCCAACCGCACACACGAGCAATTATAACTTGTCAAGGGAAATTGTTGGAAAAAAACGTGTTCATCGTACACACGAGCAAGGAAAGCTACCAAGGAACTTGTCAAGAAAAACTTGGTCGTCTGTGCGGGGCTTAAGAGCCAGCTATATATAACACTATACAAACACCCCTAATTGACTCATAAGCAGAGGTAAAACCACTTCCTGGCGGATAGTAATAAGAAAAACAACGTGCCGCTCGAGTGAACGGGCCCTCCTTTAAATTTTACCTTGGTACCCCAAACAATAAGGTCGGACGAGCTTCTATCAACGTCTCCCAAAGCGTTCCCTATAGTAGTGCAAAAAGATTAAGTTTTCTTGGATAATATAGTAAAACACGGCATGGGTAATGCTATAATACAACTTCATGGCATATGTCGTGGCATTTCTGTGGTATGCGATTTTCTGGGTCTCCTACACACGTAAAAATCTCACAGCTTCTCAACAGGATGTGTTCGCAACAGGCTTGTAGCAAAGCTGGGAACAAGTTGTAACAATGCTGTTCATTCAAGAAGCTGCTACAACCTTGTTAGCATCAATCTTGATCTGTTAACAACTTGTTGAGTGCAGAGCGGTAACAGGTTGTTGGAACAACTTGTCATCAGTCTGTTGGAGTCATCAGCCTTGTTACAAGTTGTCAACAACCTGTTACAGACATGTTAACAGACTGGGACAGCCAGTGCGAACACATGACGGTGACAGCCTGTTGAACAGCCTTGTAACAACTTGCTTGCAGGTCTGTAACAGCTTGTGCGTTTTTACGTGTGTAACAGAACCAGACCCCGTGGTTCCGTGCCGTGCATATAGTTTCTGCACGAACGAACGAACGAACGAACGAACGAACGACAGGCAAAATACAAAACGCTGCTAACTGGTGACTCGTTACAGCACCCTGATATAAAATTGCCTGAGAGCTAGCTGCGATGCGCAGTCAACTCGTCTACAGGGCACCATTCTTGTATTAAATCCTCTTTTCATTTAAAAACGTCACGTCAGCGCAGTTTATTGTCCTCTCAGAAGTATTTGGAAAAAATTTTTTATCCATAGTTCACTCCACATGGTCACCAATCGCCTCCGTGTTAAAAACTGTCAAAAATTTATAAGACGAGTTCCCTTTGCCTTTATAAATCGTCCATTTTGACTCCCTATAGCAGTGGCGTAGCCAGGATCAAAAATTTTTGGGGAGCAACGGAAAATTTGGGGGTGCAGTTTTAGATGAGAATTATCAAGCATTAGATGCTGTAGAATCGTGGCTTTAGCCGCGACCAATCATCAATGTAGGGGTATGGGGGCATCGTCCATCCCCGAAGAAGATTTTGAGTTTTCGAAGCCCTGTGAGGGCATTTCCCGCGGTCAAAAGGACCGAGGGCTCTTGGGAGCGTAATTCTGCGCAGTTTAACCAATGAAACTTCATGTGACAGTGTATCAGCATCACGATTATCATTAGCAACAGAAACAAACTTCAAATTTCAAAGAAGCAAAAGTTCTTACTTGAATTTAGCGTCAGACATTCAGGAGACTGGGGGGGGGGGGGCAAATGTGTAGTCGGGGGCGCCCATGACCCCTGCCCCCCCCCCCCCCCCCCCCCCTTGGCTACGCCACTGCCCTATAGTAGCCCACATTCTAGATCTATAATTTTTATGGTATATATATATATGCAGTAAAAATAGATTATTAAACTTAATCAATTAAACATTACTTGCAAGGCATCTGGCTTGGCAAACCATACAGTTCCGGCTTTACGCAGTGCCATGTAAGTATCCACCAACTGCAAGAAAGAAAAAAATAGGTGCGCAATTGCGTACATGTCTTTGTTGGTCCGTTAACCTGCGAGCCGACTCTCGGGAAGGAAATACGGTGAAAGAAAGCCTGCACGCATCTCTATGGCATTTGAATATCTGTGTCCAAAATTTGGTCATGAAATGCTGATTGGTTGATATTTTAATCGACTATCAAATGATTAATAATTCATGTTTTTTCATTCAAGACAATTTGCTATATGTCTATTTTATTTCTAGAGAAATTTTGGTTCTTAAGCCCGGCATACAATGAAACAAGTTTCCGAAACAACTTTCCGAAACACATTTTCGAAAAAGTTTCCGAAACTTGTTTCAAAAAATAGAACAGTGTTCTAATCAGGGAAACTTGGTTTCTGAAACCGTGTTGCGGTAACTTGTTTCGGAAAGTTCCTCTAGTGTATGCCGGCCGGTTTTAGTGACAATACCTTATATATATGACGTACGCAAACAAGCAACTATGCGTATGAGCTGGGTATATTACAAGTCATATTTGGCATAAACCTTATAATGCATGCAGAGTTGGAAAAAGTATTCAACCTTCCTCCGGATGGGTTTTTAAGTTTAGATAACCTTCCTCAAAATATATAGCGAGAATTTTGTGTTTTGCAACGTTCATAAATACTGCGTGACTTTTGCAGTACCTTGGTTTTCTAGGTTTTCCTAGATAAGCTTTGGCATACTACAATAGCTACTAATAACTGACCGCTGCTGACTGATAGCCTGCCAACTACCCTCGACTGCTGCGAAGATACAGACATCACAGCAGACATCAGCGTACATGTCTCACTCATGTAACTGCTACCACTGCCAGTGCTGCATAATTGTTGGTTAGCCAATGTTTTGCTGCAAATCGCATTTCTTCTCGACACCTTGCTTGATCAATTGTAACTTTCTCAGATTACCGAATGTGTTGTTTCACGTGTTTTCACTTTAAACCTTCCTGACTAAAGTAAACCTTCCTCCGGGTGGTACCCGCATACCCGCAGTTTTTCCCCAACTCTGAATGCATGGTTATTGTTTTCCATGCAGTATTAGTTCTTACCTTCGCACCGATATGGTTCAAGGGAAGGAAGCTGACTACCACATATTCAAAGTTACTTTCAACCATTCCAACGAAGCGATTAATTATACACCATGCAGTATAAATAAGCTGGAAACAAAAAATGTAAGGTCACAGCTATAGATTGAAGGAACGTTTGACGTCATTTGAACACAAGTGCCTTTACACTTCTTTCGTGTTCAAATGACGTCAAACGTACCTTTATAAGAGTACATATGCACAGTACTTACATTATCATGCGATGCCATCACTCCCTTAGGATTTCCCGTAGTGCCAGACTATAGCAAAAATACATGAAAGTAAATTTAAAGTGGACCAGAACATATAGTCTATTGTTCTATGTTTTTTATATCACGCTTGCCGTGCCTTTCACGCAATCAGCCAATAGCAGCGTTGCTGTATAAATATTAATGAACGTAAAACAAAAAAATTGTCCACTTTCAGGACACCCTCAACTTTAAAACAATTTTGCCACTTACAGTGTAAAGAAGTGTACAGCACTGATTAACTTTGATCGCATTTAATCTCTTATTTAATTCATCATCTGTACATGACCTTCCCATGTCCATGAAATCTTTCCACTAAAATAGAATGACACAAGTTGATGACGGAGAAGGAGATGGGCAATTGCCGTAAACGAAAGTGATATATATATATATATATATATGTATGTATGTTCTAAGGATTTTGGGTGAAGGAAAATTCTAGTGTACAATATATACATTTTAAGACCAAACCGGGACCAGTTGCGAAAAATGCAACTACACAGGCCTTCCGGCAGGAATTGAACCCACAACCTTGCGATTCTAGTGCAATGCTCTGACCACTGAGCCATGGAGGGCGTTGCCGAGAGCTTGATCGCGAGTTCTGTATATATAATAAGGTGGTAATGCCAGGAGAGAATTGGGTATATTATAAGTAATATTGGGCATTTCACTCGATTACATAGCATGTTCTAAGGATTTTGGGTGAAGAAAAATTCGAGTGTACAATATATACATTTTAAGACCATTAAAAGACATTTTAAGACTCTCGGCAACGCCCTCCGTGGCTCAGTGGTCAGAGCATTGCACTAGAATCGCAAGGTCGTGGGCTCAATTCCTGCCGGAAGGCCTGTGCAGTTGCATTTTTCGCAACTGGTCCCGGTTTGGTCTTAACATGTATATATTGTACACTCGAATTTTCCTTCACCCAAAATCCTTAGAACATGCTATGTAATCGAGTGAAATGCCCAATATTACTTATAATATATATATATATATATATATATATATATATATATATATATATATATATATATATATACTATTTACAACATGATATATACTATAGTGTCAATTTTGCATAAGGATGAAAACCAGGAAAACCGGTAAAAAAATATCGAGGCACAAGAGAACCTACAACTCTGCTCTGATGAAGCTGGTGTGCATGGTTACCCATCCGAGTACTAACCCCATTCGACAACAGTGAGAGGTCGCGCGCTAACAGCTTGTGCCAACCCAACTGCAACCAAACACTCGAAGGAAAAATTTAAAGAGCAAAACAGAGCAGCACGAAATATAACTGGAGATACACATGTGATACGCTTCAACAACATTTTTTCTAAAATATAGGATTGAAAAATCTAGACTGATGAGCGTAGAATTTCGGAAACTGAATCATGTCAAAAAAAAATTACACTGAAACGCTTTATAACAAATGCCCTGTTGAAAAATATTAAATGTTTGCGCCTTGTTAATCCCATACAGTTCGTCCCGCTCATATACTTGAAACCATTCGAAGATCTACATGTTCGGTATATAGGGTGAAAAACACACGCAAATGCTTCCTTCAAATTAAGGTTTGGTTAGGTAATAGCAAAAATATATAACCTCCTATAAGTCATTATAAAGGCCTGGCCAAACGCTTTCAACATTTCATTCAACATCGTTCAACATTGTTGAATTCAACCGTGATTCAACATGTTGAAAGCGTTTGGCCACCCTGTTGAATGATGTTGAACGTTGTTAAATGGTGTTGAATATGATATTGAACGAAATTTGAACATGTTTAAATTTTCGTTCAACATGCGTTCAACAATGTTGAACGATGTTGCATGAAATGTTGAAAGCGTTTGGCCAGTTATATGCACGTGTACGTCACAAAATGTCTAAATGTGACATTTACATATCAAACAAACTGAAATATCTCAACAACAAAGCAAGTAAACCAAAAACTGTTATTTGGTATAACTGGTATACTGTTATTTTAAGTGCTCTTTCAAATAAGACATTTCAAGGTTCGAATTAACTATTGAAAACTGGTTCGTGAATTTTAAAAAAGTTCCATCAGAATAATGCCTGATTTTTACCCCCATTTAAAAAACTTAAAAACTAATACTCTCAAGAAACAAAAAGGTTTATTTTTTGTAGAGATCTTGATATCCGTGTTTACACACTGATTTTAGTTTTTCTCACAGTTTTTTCTTCTCTTTGAAACTCCCACAGCTTATTGTAGTGTGCTAGGTCTTTGCCGTGTTCACATTTATTCTGTGCCATTGTGGAAAGTTTGCGTGGGTGCAAGTGGGCGCTCGAAAAGTGCTTCCACACTCCACAGTACCACTGACCACTTAACGTAAACTACTTCATGTACGCTGTGTCGCTGTGTGAGACCAGTTCAGCATTAGTACCGAATCTGCGATTATATAAAGTTTCAAAAGTCACTCGTTATTTTCGATTCGTCATTTTTATTAAAATTTTTGCTTTTGCGTTCGTTAAGTTCGTAATTTGGTTCGTGAATCACGAATCACGAACCGTTAATTCGAACCTTGCATTTAAAGTTAATTTTCGTGTCGTAGGCACTTTAACCCTTTCATGCGCATTGTTGTTGTGCAGCAACTTTATCTTTTTACTCTGTCTAAACGCCAGACAATTTTCCTCGTCAATGGAAGTCTCGGAAAGTCATACTGGACTTACCGTGTAAATATTTGAGTTTGTCTTGTCTTCAAGTTCCCCGAATAATTGAATAACAGCTTTTAGATTTGGAAGTTGCGGCCAAATCTGAAGAAAAAGTAAGGAAAAAACATGTGAAGCATTTTGTAGTAGATTTTCTAGACCTTATAGTACTGCTAGAAATATTGATCCCCTCCCCTCCCCCCCTCTCCACGTTACAATAGTACTTTTTGAGTAAATCATTCCTTACCTTTAGTATCTTGGCCAGCTGTACTTGATTTTCTACCACAATGATATTTGCACACGAATCTTCTGCAATATACTGACATGCCTCCGATGAGCTTGTTGTATGCATGCCAACAGCAATCCCCCTAAATCATTTTAATTAACCTTTTCATTGCTAAGTTTTTATTAGCATTTTAATATGGCTATAAACGCAACACTAGTCATTATAATAATCATTATCAACATCATCATCTCTTCTTCTTTCTCCTCCTCTTCTTTCTCTCCTTTCCCCCTTTCTCCTTAATTTTCTTTCTCCGTTTCTCCGCTCCTCATTTTCCTTTTTCCTTTCCTCTTTATCATTCTTCTTCTTCTTCTTCTTCTTCTTCTTCCTCTTCTCCTCCTCCTCCTCCTTCTTCTTCTTCTTCTTCTTCTTCCTCCTCTTCTCCTCCTCCTCCTCCTTCTTCTTCTTCTTCTTCTTCTTCTTCTTCTTCTTCTTCTTCTTCTTCTTCTTCTTCTTCTTCTTCTTCTTCTTCTTTCTTCTTCTTCTTCTTCTTCTTCTTCTTCTTCTTCTTCTTCTTCTTCTTCTTCTTCTTCTCCTCCTCTTCCTCCTCCTATTCTTCTTCTTCTTCGTCTTTCTTCTTCTCCTTCTCCATCTCTTTCCTCCTTCTTCTTTCCTTTTTTTTCTCTCTTCATTCTTTTTATTCTTTTTCTTTTGTTGTTGTTGTTGTTGTTGTTGTTGTTGTTGTTGTTGTTGTTGTTGTTGTTGTTGTTGTTGTTGTTGTTGTTGTTGTTGTTGGTGTTGTTGTTGTTGTTGTTGTTGTTGTTGTTGTTGTTGTTGTTGTTGTTGTTGTTGTTGTTGTTGTTGTTGTTGTTGTCTCCTCCTTTTCCCCATTCTCCGCCTTCTTTTTTCCATAATATTCTCCCTCCCATTTTTTCCTCTTTCTCCATCTCTTTCTACTTATCCTTTCCTTTTTCTTTCTTTTCATTCTCCTTTTTCTCCTTTCCTTTCTCTTTCTCTATTTCCTTTTCTTTCTCCTTCTCCTCCTTTCTCTCCTCCTCTTGTTTCTCCTTCTCATCCTTATCCTTTTCCGTCTTTCCCTCCTTCTCTTTTTCTTTCTTTTTTATCCGTTTGTTTTTGCTTCTTTTTTTCCTTTCATGCCTCTTCTCCTTCTCTTTTTTTCCCCTCCTGCCCCTTTTTTTTTCCTTCTCCTTTTTATTGTTTTCTTTTTTCTTCTCCTTTTCTTTCTCTTTTTCCTTTTCTTTCTCCTTTTCCTTCTCCTTTCTTCCCTCTCTTTCTCCTTTCTTCCTTCTCCTCCTGCCCCTTCACTTTCTCTCTTTTAGTTCTCCTCCTTTTTCTCCGGCTTTTCTTTCTCCTTCTCCTTTTTTCCTTGTCCTTCTCTTTCTTATTCTAGTTTCCTCTCTTTCTTCTCCTCCTTGGTCTATTGTTAAATTGAAAATTAAAAATTCGTTTATTCAATAATTTACCTGGCAAATATTGCTCCAAGATCTGCGATTATCCATTCTGGTGAATTGGATGCCAGGATAGCTACCGCATAAAAGTCCACCAGCCCAAGCTTACATCAAATGAATAGATATTTTTAATTAAAAACCAAACAGGTGCTTCATATTAAGACTACATTCATTTCGAACTATTTTGCTAATTAGATCTGGATACCAAGGTGATAAATACGGGACCATAGTTAATAGAAACTATACATGGTTTGGAAGCTCAACAAAGGTCATTGCTTTATGTTTTTGTTCAGGTTTGTGGAAATTTTTGCACTTTCACGGTTACTGAACATATTGTGTTTTCTGTATAATATAGTAATCATCCAATAGCAACGTTTGGGTTCAATCACTCAACCGTACTGTTTAAATATTAATAAACCTAAAACAAAGGATTTGGCACCTCTTCATGTACCTTTCAGCATGAATCGTAGCTTGATTGTTAACCGCTTTGAAGTTTGCCGGGTTTCCAAACCTATAGCTAGTTAATTAATAGTTTTGCGCGAGACAAAAATTATATTTGTGTGCAAAGGAACGGAATAATATTCTTTAAACGTTAAAAGAGTAAGTTATTAGTGCGTTTTCTTACGGACTATTTAGTCCAAGTTTTGACGTGTTTGATATTCACGATAATTTTAATCATATAAACTTGAATTTGTTCGCGAAGTTTTTCAAGTTTGCATCATGGTGACACTACTGTGCCTTTAAGGCCAAACTTATTTACTAATTACCTTAGCGAAAAGAGGTCGGTAATTCTAAAACATACTGGTTTCTTCATTGTCATCTGTAAGAAAGTTTAGACCGCATTTCCTGATGGGTTCACAGAGTTTAAAGAACTCGGACGTACGTTTGTCGGACAGCGGCCGGAAACCATTTTGTTTACAAGATCTTGCAGGCCCTCTAAAAACGCGACCTGTCCATGATGCAATGAGAGCCTGCGAAGGAGGGGTTGGGATTTAATTTCTTTAATATTTAGGATTATCTTGAATTCTAGAGACTTTGACAATTTGTCAATTCAGGATAATCCTGAATTCTAAGTGAGAGGATATATTGCAGAACTCTATATCAGAGCCGACTTACTGACTTAGAGGCGAATAAAGCGATATAAGGAAACATAGCATTACCCCTGTTATACATTCTCTTCCTTTTCTAGCTTACGCCCACTTACCTTGATGAAACCCTTAGCAGCCGACTTACAATCCTCATAGTAAGCTTTGTATGTCCATGTCTTCAACACACCTTCTCTCTTCACAACAAAGGCCGTCTTATCGGGAACTTTCTCCGCCACATTCCGGAAGAACTGCGGTACGCTTATAAGCGGTCGATCAGCGTCGTCATTTGTGCACTTGTTACCCGTGCGTAGTAAGACAGCTCCGTCTCGAACAGTAGTCCAGTAGTCTTTTGCCGGAGCAAGATCAGCGTTCTCAGGTTCACCGGAGCGGTCGTTCTGATCAGCATGTTGTCGCTCGCTCAACGGAGAATCCAACTCGTCTGGAAGCTTCTCCTTCGCCTCTTTATTATCAAGTGCCTCATCAATCTCTGCTGCTACACAACTATTGCCTTTTACTGTATCGGTCATAATCTAATGGGCAAATCGAGGCTTGAACCATAAGAATTAGGAAATTCTTGCAATAATATGCAAACGTTACCTGTCACGACAAGGACATTGATACAGAGTAAATATATATAAAACAAAGAAAATATATATTTATGAATACCTGGACTTCATTTATATTCTTTTGTAAATTTAAGTTTTGTATAAATTGTCGGGAACGGAACTACGCGGGATGGCGTTGCATAGAAAGAATAAGATATTATAAATTATTTGCATATTGGTGAGAAAGAAAACTAGAAATCAAACGTGATAAACTTCGCTTTCCATCGTGTCCAAAGTCTTTGCCGGTAAACTAGATGGATAGGAAATTCGAATAAAGTGGGAAGAAGACACGCCACTTCGCTAGCTCTGATAGACTTATTATATGACAAGATTTCATCTGCAATAGACCCTTTCGCACGACATGCAGCTAGCACTCACGCGTAACGCCTTTTGGCTGTTTTATACAATTATTTGCAAGATACGTTTCACCAAAATGGGCAAAATTTAATTTAATCAAATTTCCATATATACATTAAATTACATGCAAATTAATTATAATGCATGTTTGGAAGTGACAGGTTCGTTACGTAGTAACGTTCGCAGGCGCAATTTTGAACTACGCATTTCATTGGCTGCTTGGTTCCCAGCAGCCAATCAAAGGCGTAGTTCAAAACGAACTAGAACTTCCCAAGTGAACTTGCGAAACTTCGGTAAAGTAATATACTGCGATTTTCGGTTAAGCTTGGAGACTGGAAGTTTTATTAAAAAGTTTGATCGTTTCACGATTTGACACGTTCCATGGGAAATTTGAATGTTTGAACATTTTGACCAATAGAAATTAATTAAGGCGTTGCCTAAACTTTTGAATTTGCCCTTGACAACATCCTAAATTGCCCTTGGTAACGTATGCGTTTCAATGTTCAAACGTTTCGATCAAACTGTTCGTCTCCAAGCTTAGCCGAAAAGCGCAGTATGACATCAACAATAATTGTTTATATCGGCTTATTGCTTTCTCCCGGGGGGTGTACTCTAGGTATAGTATGGTTTTCGAGCTTCGGGGTCTGGGAATACAAATGATCTATTTTGGTCTGAAATAGGATGCCTATTTTGGTCTGACCGTCATCCACAACAGGACAGTACTACGACTTTTCCAAATCCATGTGTCGTTCAGCGGAGGCTAGTAAATAACTACAACGATTCGGGTTGGGGTAAGGTATTAATTTTTGAGCTTCGGTCTGCATGGGATAGGGTATCAAAAATCACAATTTTAGGTCTGGGATAGGGGTCAGGATTTTGAGGTCACGGCGGCACCCCCTACCCGAAAATTACCAGAGTACCCTCCCGTGCTTTGTGCTTTCTACAACACAAGCACCATAAACTACCTTGTATGTTTGTCAGTTATAAAGTCTTGGAACTTGGAAGTATATAAATGGCGCTTTGGTATTTTTGTGTTCACATCGAAGCTATGCTTGGTGGTCATAAATCGAAATAACAATAGTATGACGTCGGATAGTGCCATTGATAATTGCCCATATCAACACGCCCACATCTTAATCACGTGATCCGTGGTCTGAACTGTGTTAATTGTGTATGGCGGCTGCCTGGAGCGCCTTTGATATCATATTTTGAACTGTATTTTGTATGTGTAATCTTAATGATGTGACTGTGATGACGTTTCCGCGATTTTATAGTTCAACATAAGTATTCTTAATTTGTAATTATTGATTTATTGTATAATTTGTAACAATATTTGTTAAAGTGCATATAAACCCTACACAGTTTTTAGTTCCCTGTTTAGAGGGCGGAAAAACAGTCATTTTACAGTTTTTGATTTGGTTTTGTTTCCGAGATATATCTCTTTGAACATTGGCAAAAAGTCCTATTCGCTGGAAATTGCCGCCTATTTGGTCAATATTGGGACTGGTAACTACTGATGTGACGTCATTTCCTCATTAATTCCATTGATATCGTCATCGTGTCGGGATATATGCGATATAAAGCCCTCGGACGCTGCGCGTCCTCGGGTCTTTATATACGGCATACATCCCTCGTTAGCTCGGGATTTATCTATTACTTAAAGGGAAGAGACCTTGATTAGGGCGTCATAATTTATCCCTGTTGTCTCTTGCCTCGTGTATACTTCACGAAAACCAATTAAATTAAATTAAATTAAATTAAAATATGCCTTCGACACGGCCACGTTGATCATCTGCGTCCTTCGCATTTCAGACGTACTGGCTGCATGAGTAGGCATGGTTAGCCCCCAGTCTATTATTCTTTATATATATTTAGTGGGCAAACTGGGAGGGGTTCTGCCTGCCTCCTCCACAGGCCCTATTGCATCATGGACAGGACACACACGCCGAATTTAGGGCCTGCAAGATCCTGTAAAAAATTTGGCAAAACTTGGCACGGAATAAATTTGCATAATTAACTACATTATTAATAGCCATGGCTATATCCGAAGATTTTGAAGGCCATTGAAGACTTATTACATACGAATCCTAGCTTTAAAATGCAGGAATTGTTGAAGAAAGCAATTACGGTTGAACTTTATCAACTTTTGGCCGGAATAATCAACGAAAATAGGGGCTGTTTATATGGGAGGCGGGACGGGACGTTTGCCGGGACGGGACGTTTTTCATCCCAGGTTTACACGAGTTCTACCACCCGGGACGTTCAACAAGCATCTCTAGTTCGTGTTGGACATGCTCGGTATTTCGCTTTTTTTAGGGAAACTAAGCTATTTGGTCGGATAAACTGTACGTATCTTGTAGCCAGATGAATTATCTTTCTTCCAGTATATTTGATAGCTTCTACAGTGGTTTATTTCTCAAGAAAACATTCGAAGAAGACAGATTATAATACATACGAAAAAGAATTTCAAAATAGCGGCCGCTATTATTTGGACATGTTCGGTATTTCGCTTTTTTAAGAAAACTAAGCTATTTGGTCGGATAAACTGTACGTATTTTGTAGCCAGATTAATTATCTTTCTTCCAGTATATTTCATAGCTTCTACAGTGGACTATTTCTTGAGAAAACGTTCGGAGTGGCAAACGACTAGGCATTTTTGTTTTTGCATCACATGACAAATGTTGCAAAGTCAGCATAATATCGTCCCGGCAAAGCGGGACGGAGTGTTTACATGAGAAAAATTGTCTTGGATTTGCCAGGATCCCGGCTGAGCGAACCGGGATGAAAAACGTCCCGGCAAACATCTTTCCATATAAACGGAACGGGATAAATAAGAGAGATATACATGCATGGTGAGATCCCGGCAAACGTCCCGTCCCGCCTCCCATGTCTACCCAGAGACTCTTTGGTTTATACTTTTTCGGTTTCCACAATTCCACAACAACTGAAACTTGAATTACGCTACACTATAGCCTACAATTTAACAAAATTAAATCTCATTAACTCTTGGTCAGTTGACAGTCTTCGATAGCTAAATAAACAAAAAAACAATACGAAAAACCTGTTACTCAGTTCCTGACCGTCGAATTTGCTTTTGTTCGGCAGATATTTCCCCCTCTTCAATTCCTTTTTGTCACTAAAAATATTATTGGCAGAAGGTCGGTAATTCTAAAACATATTGGTTTCTTCATTGTCATGATCTGTAAGAAAGTTTAGACCGAATTTCCTGGTGGGTCACAGTGTTTAAAGAACTTGGACGTACGTTTGTTGAACAGCGGCCGGAAAAAATTTGCAGGCCCTCTCAAAACTATCGCCTCTATATAGGGCCTAGTCTCGCTGTGCATAATGGGATCGGTCACCATTTTGTTTACAGGATCTGGCAGGCCCAGTGAACTGGGCAGGCCCAGTGGCAGGCCCTCTAAACAGTGTGTCCTGTCCATGATGCAATAGGGCCTGTGGAGGAGGCACCTCGTACCCAGGGCCTTCGCTCGGCAGAACCCCTGCGTAGCATTTGCAAAACCCTGTCGCTGGCATGAAATGTTGCGGGCACTTGAGGAAAATGGCGTGATCGATGGACAACAACAAACTTTTAAGCGAAATGAATGCCTTTATAAGTTAATTCCAACCAGCAACTCCAACATGTTAAGGAAGTTAACGTTTGTAGTGGCTGTTCTGGCCATTTCTGTTGTTGGCGAAGAGACTTTGGGCAAAACAGACACCGCCATATTGAATGCTTTTGGTGGACCTGACATTGTCATGATTGTTATTTTTGCCGCTACTGTAAGTACATTTATATGTACAACAAGTTGAGATGCAGTGCTGTAAAAGTTACATAATTTTTGTAACTAGTTACAGTTACAGTTACATCGTTAGAAAAGTAACTAGTTACCGATAAAAGTTACAATGAAAAGAAAATAACTAGTTACAGTTACAGTTACAAAGTTACTTTAAAATTTTTGTAACTAGTTACATTCCTTTGTCCGTGTTACTAGAATCAACAAAGAAATTACTAGTTTTTAGATGCCAGTACCATAATTATGTTTTTACAGCTAAATGCCTAAATATAGTTGTCACTAAGCAGAAATAGTCAAATGTGTACATAATGTACCTTTATTATTATATCAAAACCATTTTTATCAAGAAAGAATGACATCCTCAACTGAATATCAGTAACTATACTAGTCACATTTTTTAACCAAATATTGTAACTAGTTACAGTTCTTTAAAAAAAGTAACTAGTTATAGTTACTTCTTCAAAAAGTAACTAGTTATAGTTACAGTTACTTCTTCAGAAAAAGTAACTAGTTTCAGTTACAGTTACTTAAAAATGTAACTAGTTACTGTAACTAGTTACTTGTAATGAAGTTACTCACAGCACTGTTGAGATGTATTAAGCCCATGTCACACGAGGCAATTTTCCTTGCAACTTGCAATGCAAATTTTGTCGAAAAGAAAATATTGCAAGTTGCAGTGGGGGTGTCACACGCTGCAACTTGTCTTGTAGCGTTGTGAAATGTAGGAGTTGCTTCTACTTTCTCTGTGACTCACAATGCAATTTTTCATTGCGAGACTAGTTGCAAACATGGGGTGTCATACGAGGCAATCTTTCTTGCAACTTGCAATACAATGCCATTGCATTGCATGGAAAATTGCCTCGTGTGACATGGCCTTTAGCTAGTGCTGTAGATAATTTATCTGTAGTAATGATACTCTATTTAATAGAGAGCTATGTCACTACAGTATGTCTATTGGGGTCTATTTAACAAATAAGACAACAAGCCTGAATTTGTCTATGAGCTCACAGCCGAGTTGACTTGCATATTTCTGTGTAAACTTCACACTGAAGATACGGCAAGCCTTTCAAAATGTCATGCAGAGACCTTCAAAATGCCACACCAAGATCTTCAAAATGGCAAAAATGCCATGCCAAGATTCTCAAAATGCTACGCTATGCCATCAAATAGATGGGTGTGCATTGGAAAAAAGGTCCTCATAGCAATTTCTGAAAATATGCCAAGTACTTACACACCATACACCAGTACAATACGCTGCAAACACTACGATTACCCACCAGTACACTGAGTGCTCTTGAGGTCCATAGGGTCACAGCAGCACACCCCTACCCAAAAATTACCAGGGTACCCCCGTGGGTCTATCATCAATAGACAGTGTTTATATCACAGTACAGAGACACACATTAGCTCAGCTAATCAAACTGCAGCATTTGTAATAGTCCACTGGTTAGTTTATATTAACTTGTATCCTTACCTTCCTATTCTTCTTTTTTCTTCCTCTTTTTCTTCCTCTTTTTTTCTTGTTGTTGTTGTTGTTGTTGTTGTTGTTGTTGTTGTTGTTGTTGTTGTTGTTGTTGTTGTTGTTGTTGTTGTTGTTGTTGTTGTTGTTGTTGTTGTTGTTGTTGTTGTTGTTGTTGTTGTTGTTGTTGTTGTTGTTGTTCTTCTTCTTCTTCTTCTTCTTCTTCTTCTTCTTCTTCCTCTTCTTTTTCTTCTTCCTCTTTGTTTTCTTCCTCTTTTCTTTTTCTTCTTCCTCTTTTTCTTCTACTTCTTCTTTTCGTTTCTCTTTCTTTTTTCTTCTTATTTTTCTTCTTCTTACTTTCACCAATATACGCAGAATAACAATTCAATTTATATACTCTACTATAAGAGTCATTTTCTATCTCAGATTGTGATGGTCTTAGTCTTGTTGGTGAAACGACAATTATTAAGAATACTGCTAATATCAAAGAGGGGTGCACACACTGCCATATCATCTGGAGCACCTAGGGTAAGTCCACATGGAATATGTATGTATACTGGCTTTTAGCGAGGTGGCCATCCTCATTCCCAGGGCCTCCTCATTCCCAGGGCCTCCTCAAACAACGCTGTGAAAAGAGTGAAGATTATCACTTAGATAATGCCGAAAATGTCTACGAATAAAGCCAACAAAGTAGGATTCCAAAAGGAACTGCGATGAGTTTCATCATTTAACTCTCAAAATCGAACGATTTTAGACATAGCGTGACTCATTTGGTTGGCAACGTCAAATTATGTTCATAAACAATGTAAGAGAAATTGAGCTATTTTGTCCAGTGTGAAGAACAGTAAACACCAAACCTTTCGGACGTCATAATAAAGCAACTTTTTTTTAAATAACTGAGTGCATCTCGTTTTTTTCGTTATATTGTGTCCATGCTTGCACCCAGGGCGATGTGATGTATTCCAGAATCTAGCACATGCGGTTTTCATCTGACCTCCGATTTCCCAGTGTACCGAGGAGGCCCTGAGAATGAGGATGCGAGGTGGCCATCCAGTCTTCCAGGCCTGAAATTCATTAATCCACAAACGTCCCTCAGCTTTCGGGGACATTTAATCACTAATCTCCCTCATGTCATGGTATTACTTATAATAAAACAATAAAGGGGCCCGTTTTTGGCCGGCTCAAACAGCAATGGGTTAATTAGTATACTCTACATTCAATATTAAAACGGTGTGACACACATGCCTTGTAATTATAAAAAAATCACATTCTTGTTGGTTTTTAGAAACTTGCCCGTGAAATCGAGGCTAGTATTAGAAGAGTGGAGAGGCTGAAAATTGAGCCAAGAACACTTGCTGAAAATATACCACAGCCATCAGGAGATGGATTGCAATCACAAACACGTATGTAGTTTGCGGTGACAGCTTATTAAATGTATTTAGAAATGGCATGCCGGTATACAGTACTACCACCAGTCCTAGATAAAGCATTTTTCTTCCTGGCAGCAAAATCCAAAAATAAATTTTTCCTGCTAAACTAAATTAACGATTTCCTGCCTGATAGAAGTCTTAAATTTTATAAGTTGTGATACCACCAGACTTGCAAGTTTGTATCTCAAAACCATAATTTATCTGAATGTGGTATCTATACATACTTTGAAATAGCGAACTTTTTCAATTGAATACTACGTAATACATGTACCGGTACTAGCATCAAAAATCGAAATGTTGAAACATTTGAATAAGATAAAAGCAGCTTGCATTCTTGCAAATGCACAGTGACAGCTGCAACAGCAACACTATACTGAAATGATAAATATTTCATTGTTTTCTAGAACAAATCGTTGCGTCATTTGCGCAAGGATATACGAAACTTAGACAGGTTAAGGTCATGTCTAAGCATGACTAAGTCATGCTCAAAACACTTTCGAATTGTTTACAAATCGCCGCTGGGTTTGGCAAGAATATAGAAAGATGAGTCATCGAATATGAAACTTGATATTCGATCAAAAGTGATGCCAATCAAAATTGTGTGATTGTGTGACCGTGACGCTTTTCGATTTTTTGAAGAATAGGAAATTTTTCTTTAAACTTTGACTTGGATTAAAAAAACTGACAAATATTTCCTGCAAGATACAAAAAATTTCGTGCGAACAACTTTTACAAAAACTTTCCTGGCAGCGGCGCTGCCGGCACTGCCGGACATTTTCCAGCACTGGATGATTAGCCCCCAGTCCGTTATCCCAGGTCCGTTATCCCCGAAGGACGAGTGCTATTTGAAGTATTTGAAAAACTCACTCGTGCATGTTTTTCCAAATTGCACGAGAAACCATGCTATTACTTATTAATAATATACATGAAAAAATGTTCAAAACAACTGTACTAACATTTTAACGTACGTGTTTATCCGTCCACTCCTCGCATATTTATTTGTTAAAAAACGCTTCGCTTCCTTTACTACTTGAAAAAGTTTACTCGAGGCATAAAGAAGCTTCTGGTCTTCTTGTAGGTACTTCACTTGGCAATATTAAAGCAATCTAGCTTCAAATTTGAACAAATTATCCCCAAAACCGCCGAATCTTGGCCGCCATCTTTGTTTGTTTTGTGTCGGGAAAAATCCGCTGTACAATCAATTTGATTGGTTCTTAGTGATAACAGATTTTTGCACTGTGATTACAGATTTTTGCACTGTGATTACAGATTTTTGCACTGTGATAACACAATTCTGCACTGTTGTTTGGGATTAACTGCACTGGAATCAGCCAATCACAGTCGAGATATTTTTTCATGTATATTATTAAATGAGTTAACGTTTATCTTACCTATTTGTTGTAGGCGTGGATTCAGTAAATAATTTACATGACCTGAGGTATCGGTTTAAAGCAATTGATAGCATGACCTGCTTAGGTATGACAATGCAGTATGTTAACTATTCTAAATTTTCACTTTCAATTTAACTTTAATAATACCATGATCGCCTCGGATTCTTTTGTTCTCCGAGGGAATGTAAACCTCGTATTTCCCTCATTGCTCATGCAAGAGGGAAATTTATCCTTTGTCTTCTAATTTTCCCGTGCATGTTGATGAGGGAAAATTAGAAGACAAAGAAATCCTTTGTCTTCTTCTAAATTTCCCGCTTGCATATATTTTCCCTCATCAACATGCACGGGAAAATTAGATCAACCGTGTAAATTTCCTGTCGGTAAGATTCTCAAAGTTTTCCTCAGCGATCATAATATTACAAACTAATAACATGACTTTTCGGGAAATTAGCGGTTAAATTTCTCCTTTGCCTCGGGAAGATTTGTAAAAGTCCTCGGGCCTGCGGCCCTCGAACTTTCACAAACCTATCCTCGGCTGCGGGAAATTTAATCACTAATTTCCCTCAAGTCATGTTATTACTTATAATAATTTTGGTAACTTTCTTGATAAACTAAAACTAACAAGACACCTGGGTCAGGCGTTCACTCCGGCGACTGGCAAGCACGCCGAGCCTGAATCGAAGGCTGAATGTGGTGCATACTTCACACTGGTGAACATATTTACGATCACGACAGTTGTCAGCCACATCTGATCACTGTTAAACTACAAAGTCAGTTTAAAAATCTACCAACAACGTGCAAGCACACTCTGATCAATTGGAAAACCTGTTCAACTTTTTGTCCAACTCCAAGGGCGAAAGGAGCAAAGAACCCACAACATGCCTCACGGCCTCACTCGATCACACGGCTAACACAGCCTGGTTCCCAGGCCTCTCTTTTTAACGTCGAGCGGCAGACCGAAATTGTGAGAGGCCTGGAATAAAATGTTTTGCTTGGCTCCAAAACGGGCCCCAAATTATACAGGCACCAAACGGCCGTTTGGCGGAAAACCAAGGCAGATAACACTCACGTCGGTCTGCACAATTCTTTATAACATCATATAGCAAGGTTGGTCTACTGCCGAAACGTTAAAATAGCATATTTGGATTTGTATAAATGTGTTTCAACACAATCACTTCCTACGCCGAACACTACTTTATAAAGCCTCGTATGTAACAACCTTTTAACGTAATGTAAAACAAATAAAACCTACTCGTTTGCTGTCTGCTCTCAAGATAAGAAGAAGTTTGTTTAAGTGCCCTCGTTCATAAAGATTAAAGAATCCTAGCTCTAGCAGGATTCATGATAGATAAAGATGAACATTTTCCGCTAGTCCTCTCGCGCCATCCCTATTCTGTGACGTCACCAAAATACGTTCGAGAGAAAAGAGGACTAGGAACTAGTCTGCGGCTAACAACTCACCGGAAGTATGAATAGTAGCGGAAGTAAAAAGTGCAAAAATGTAAAATCGTGATACCCCCAAAAAGAACTAAAACAAAAACCGAGCCGAAACCCAGACTCGGCCGACCACAGGTAACCCGAGTAATAATTCCATTGGGATCAATGGAATGAGGAACTACATTTCAAAAATCATTAATAATTCATGACCGTGACGTGTCTGTATATGTGATAGAGACACGATCGCTATTTTCGATGAACTTTTTCTTCGATTTTGCGGCTCAGACAACTTCAATTTTCAAAATTGATTTCTATATGAGCTTATTATATGGATAGTTTTTGAAGCCATTTAAAACATTCGCAGTACGTGTTTTATCAGATCTAAAACAATCAGCTATCGCCTCGTGTTTTAAATCTGATAAAACACTGCTGCTCATGTTTTGCGTGATAGTTAAAATATGAGCGGCCGATCTTTATGGGCATTTACAATTCTAAGTGTAAATGATGAACACTTTGTTTAAGAGTCGTAGGAAAGGTTAGATAAGATCATTTACAGTCAGAAAAAGCTCAATTTGAGGCACTAGTGCCTATTAACCTTGGTAAAACTTTGATGTTTTATTAATCAATGTTTTATCCGTAGTTAAAGATGCTGATTAAACATTCATTTCTTTGGAATTATTTTCATGAATTATTAATGAATTTGATAAATAGTACATAAAGTACAATTTCTATAATAATGATAAAGTACAATTTCTATAATAATGAAACCAATATTGTTTGCTTTATTTAGATGACCTTCTTTGCAGCGTTGATGTGCGATTCTGTCGAAAAAGTCATCAAACTGTCAGGGATCACATGGCATCATTGCAGCAACCACCTCGTAGTCCGTTAGCTGGATCAGAAGCTATATGTGACGAAGTTGTTAAATTGTATGAGCATGCCAGATATGGAAAGAAAGTACGCCATGTTTATACAGTATTCACTTCTTAGAATTTTATGGTCGAATTGTTTTAGAATCTCATTTTCTAGCTTGAAATTTGCTTATGATTGAGAGTGACCTTATGACCTTAATATATAATTTTCTTGGTAGGAATTTGGTGAGCAGGAGTACATGCAAATAGCAAATCATATCGAAACCCTGAAGACCAGGTATATTTTGAAACATTAACTTTTGCTGTACAGGATTGCGGAAACATAACCTCCACTTGCGAGTGAGTCGTGAGTGACAAGTTCACCGGCCACTCGCGAGTGAACTTGTCACCCACGACTGGATGCTGAACACTTCATTCGGGAGTGGCGAGTGAACTTGTCACCCACGACTGGATGCTGAACACTTCATTCGGGAGTGGTGAGTGAACTTGTCACCCACGAGTGGCGAATGAACTTGTCACTCACGACTGGATGCTGAACACTTCATTCGGGAGTGGCGAGTGAACTTGTCACCCACGAGTGGCGAGTGAACTTGTCACCCACGAGTGGCGAATGAACTTGTCACTCACGACTGGATGCTGAACACTTCATTCGGGAGTGGCGAATGAACTTGTCACTCACGACTGGACGCTGAACACTTCATTCGGGAGTGGTGAGTGAACTTGTCACTCACGACTGGACGCTGAACACTTCATTCGGGAGTGGTGAGTGAACTTGTCACTCGCGAGTGATGGGTGAACTTGTCACTCAGGAGTGGTGAGTGAACTTGTTACTCGCGGGTGGTGAGTGAACTTGTTACTCGCGGGTGGTGGGTAAACTTGCCACTCGCGAGTGGCTCGTAGCCTGTCTACAGCCTGAATATACACCTGTATTTTCTACTCTTCTTTTCGTGTTTCACACTTTCTGTTCATTGGTTTGTTTTAGATTACGACAGAAAGTTTCAATCCCTGGGACGTTGGTTTCCTCCGATGCAGCTGGCTCTAGCAAAGAAGTTAGCGCTGCTGGACCGTCCCACAAAGATACGAGAGATAAGCCCACTACAGTTGTTTACAGTAGAACGGGAAAACTTAGGTCGCCAGTTAAAGTATAATGTCTATTTATTAACCCTTCGACTACACGCGTAAAAATCTCGCAAGTTACAGCATTGTTGCCTGAACAATGCTGTAACAACGTGTTGACAACAAGTTGTTACAGCTTGATGAAACAACAACCGTTGTTCACGCATGTTGTAACAACCGAAGAACGTGTTGATACATCAACCATGTTCACCATTGTTGTAACATTGTTGTTCATCGTTGTTATTTCGTCATGTTGTTACAACATGTTGTATCATGTGCGAACAACGTTGTTGGCTATAAGAATGTGCTGTTGGAACAACTTGTTCATGACTGTTGATTTATCCGTGAACAAGTTGTTCGAACCATACGTGAACAACTTTGTGAGACATCCATTCAATCGCATGCGTCAAAATGAGAAATGGGCAGATAGACCTATGGATAGACTCAGTTAACCTTTTGACTACTAGTGGTTCTCATTTGACGAGTAAAATCATCTGACGTTAAGCCAGGCTTCGGGGGAAAGTGGGCTCTGCCAACAAACTCGATATTTTTTTTTGGGCATGCGTGAACGGTTGCCAAGATACTATTTGTTTTGCCATCTTGATGGATTTTTGAGTTGCCAAACACGTTTGCATACTGCTGGCTATACCATGTTTGTTCCGACAAGGGTATTGGAAATTAACCAAGATGACGTCCGATGTCAACATCTATGTACGCTTAGCAAAACTACGCAAATTGTTTAGTTCAATATTTAGATGTACAGGTTCGCGGAGAAAAACACAAAGGCGTCTTAGCGAAGAGACATACTAAATATATTACGGTATAGATAAGTTTTGTGGAAACACCATGTAAAATATTTATTTGCTAAGCTTTCGGCCTGTTGACTCAGGCCTTCATCAGTTGCAGCAACAAACTCCTTCAAAACTAACTACTGATGAATCCACCGATAACTATTCATGCCGAAACACTTCTCCGCTATCTGTTTTTGTTACCCGTCTACGTATTAGACTGGTAACCCGTCAGAGTTTTTGGTTTTGAATGCTCGTCACCGCCCGCCACCACCTGTTACTTCAGTTTTAATCTATGATGAAGTTATTCAACCGAAACCAATGGCAAGAAATATTGGAGTAACGTTTGATTCGTTCATGTCTATGGAGCAACATGTAAACGCCACTTGTAAATCCGCATTCTATGGTTTACGAAACTTAAGTAAAATTAGAAGATACATTTCACGGGAGTCTGCTGAAGTCTTGGTACACGCTTTCGTAACATCAAAACTTGATTTCTGCAATGCGCTATTTTATGGGTTACCCAGTCATTTAACACAAAAACTTCAAAGTGTCCTGAACTAAGCTGCTAGACTTACCACTCTTTCCCATAAATATGATCACATTACTCCAATACTTAAAGAATTACATTGGTTACCAGTGAACTACCGCATTGAATTTAAAGTTCTACTGCTACATTTAAGTGTATTAACAAAACCGCACCAGCTTATTTACAGGATCTTATTCATCCATATGTTCCTAAACGCCATCTAAGGTCTGGTTCTAAAAACTATTTAGAAACTAAACAGTATAATTTACAAACATATGGATATAGGGCATTTTCAGTAGCCGCACCAATTATATGGAATAAATTACCAGACAATATTAGAGTGCCAGGAATTTCAGTTGAAACTTTTAAAAATAAACTTAAAACTCATCTTTTTAGGAAAGCATTTTTAACATAGATAGTTTTGATAGCATTATTATTTTATTTTAGTTTCTGTATATATTTTTATCACATGTACATGTAGTTTGAACTTAAGTTATATACTTTGTAAAGCGCTAATGGACTATAGGGAATTAGCGCTCTAGAAATGTAAATTATTATTAATTATTATCATTATTAACGTCAAGTGACTTAAAGTAAAGTAAAGTAAAGTAAAGTTGTTATTCGTGGGTTATTTAAATAACCTTGAAAAAATTTCTGAAACTAAATAAACTGGACATATTATGCCTTGAAATCCTTCAATCTACGATACCGATAAATTTCAAACGAATTTATGTAGTTTGTCTATTTCTAGTTTTTTATATTTATGTGTTTAAACTACGGGGGAGCGCCTCGCATGGGTCCTCGAGTCCCGTTCGCGCTCTTCCCGTTTTTGGATATCTTCATATATATTGTAAACTGTGAAGTATCCAATAAAGTTGTTTAAAAAAAAAAAGAAAAAGAGCAATAACAACAAGCTGTTGGCTCACGTCATTTATAAACTAAGCAACTGATCTATTAAGTCACGTAAGAATACAATGGCGTATCACGTTAATTTTATTAATTAGAAATCAAGATTGTTCTCCTATAGAGCATGTATATGTGTGCCCTATTCGGGAACATTCTTGATTTTGTTTTCTAATTAATAAAATTAACGTGATACGCCATTGTATTCTTACGTGATTTAACACAGGAGCCCATCTTGGCAGCGCGTGGGCATTCTGTGGCGGACTCGAAAGACGCGCGGGGGACTGTGGCACACTCGGTCGTGCTGTGTAAAGGAAAATAATAAAGGGATGAAACACGAATTCTTCCTTGTTTTGAACATCGTTTTAAGCGCCTATAGGCATTAAAATTGTAAGACAATTGAGCGAAGTAGTTGTGATAATGATTCATTTATCAAAATATAAATCAAAATGATGCAAAATTTCAACTTTTAGCCGTGATTTTGCAGCTAAATTACATATCGTATTTTCGGGAGATGTGTTCCGCAAGTAGCTAGGTCACTACATCATCGTTGACACTTCGGATAGCCGCGAAATCCTACGATAAGCTTTTCGGATAAAGCGGGAAGTCTCAGGATTATTGATTTATTGCACATTCATCTGACTCTGAGTTTCAGTCGGTTTCAGTATTCTAACGGTGGCTCCCGACGATACGAGATGTCCTGGCTACTTGCGGAACACATTCCACGTTGAACGTTTGGTGTTTCATCCCTTATATTTTTTCCTCTCCTCCCCCCCTTTCCCCCCGTTTTTTCCTTTTTTCCCGCTTCCGGTAACCGTTTTTCGTTTTTTTTAAATCCCCTGCCACAGTCCCCGCGCGTCTTTCGAGTCCGCCACAAGGTGCCCACGCGCTGCCAAGATGGGCTCCCTGTGGATTTAATTGATCAGTTGCTTGGTTTATAAATGACGTGAGCGAACAGCTTGTTGTTATTGCTCTGATGAAGGCCTGAGTCAACAGGCCGAAAGCCTAGCAAATAAATATTTTGCGTGGTGTTTCCACAAAACTTATCTATATCACATTATCGCCATGAAAACTTTCAAAGAATTAAATATATTACGATATTACACAAATAACGCGTTGTCGGTAAAATGATTTTTGCAGATACTGCTCGGGTTGCATTAGAGCGCGCCGCGCGCCGAATTTTGATCGTTGTTTGCATTGTGTCAACTCCTACTTGAGCCAAGTATGAGTTCACACGTTTTTGCGTTTACATGACATGAGGGCCAGCCGTCCTAGTCTCCTATACGCGTAAAAACGCACAACTTGTTCACGGTTGTCAACAGGCGTGAACAATGTTGTGCTGCTCGCCGTGAACAAGTTGTCAACAAGTTGTTCACTTATGGTTCGAACAACTTGTTCACGGATAAATCAACAGTCATGAACAAGTTGTTCCAACAGCACATTTTTTATAGCCAACAACGTTGTTCGCACATGATACAACGTGTTGTAACAGCATGACGAAATAACAACGATGAACAACAATGTTACAACAATGGTGAACATGGTTGATGTATCAACACGTTCTTCGGTTGTTACAACATGCGTGAACAACGGTTGTTTCATCAAGCTGTAACAACTTGTTGAAACAATGA
This sequence comes from Paragorgia papillata, assembly GCA_035771165.1. Lineage (NCBI taxonomy): Eukaryota > Metazoa > Cnidaria > Anthozoa > Scleralcyonacea > Coralliidae > Paragorgia > Paragorgia papillata. Next base: position 1,464,018 of record JAWNZC010000141.1, read on the forward strand.
TGAACAATGTTGTTCATTTATCAATGTTGTTCACATATGTCGACAAGTTGTTACAGCATTGTTCAAGCAACAATGCTGTAACAACTTGCGAGATTTTTACGCGTGTAGGCGAGATCTCGCTATGGACAACCCGATATCTCGCCTAGGAGGGCTGGAAATTTCCCATGTAAACGCACTCAGGAGGGCTGGCTCTAGGAGGGCTAGCAAATCGAAGCTCGGTATACATGGTAAAGTTTGCCTTTACTAATATTTTCTGGCCTAAATCGCGAATGCAAGTGAAGAGCGCAAATCATGCGACATGACACCGCACCCCATCTGCGCATAAAGAGCAAGATGATGCCGCTGGCCAGCAACTAAAACTTTGATTAATTATCCCATTAAAATTTCACAATATTCTCCATAGTAATCTAGCGGGCACTCGCATCTGAAACCGCTCAGTTTACTGTCGTCATTGATATAGGTGCTACCATTTTGACAAACATTCTCGTTGCTTTCTTCTTGTTCTTGTTCTTCTTTTTTTTCTTCTTTTTTCCTCCCTTCTTCTTCTTCTACTCTCTTGTCAACCTAAATCAGTTTGATGAGTTGTACATGACGTAGTACAGTATATACATGCAGCGCCCAGTTAACGCTATTGGCCAAAAGCGCACGTGCCCTGCATGGGCTTCGCGCCTTGGTGGGCCCCATGCTCTTTTATAGTATGTGTAGTGTTTATATATTGGCCCCACGCTCTTATAGTGTTTCATTTAAAGTGCCTATGAAACAAAATTTTACTTCAGTTTTTTAAGATTGCATTTGGAAGAACGCCTAAGATAATGAAAAATGGCTTTTGCATGCCTTTCAATCTTTTCCCATTCTTGAGTTGTTGGCTATGCACTCTGAGCAATGACGTCACACGTTGTATGTGGGAGAAAACAGACAATCAGTCATATCTTTGGATTAGTTTAACTACACCAATACCCCAAGGCAAATTTCCATTGTTTGATCGAGTTTAGTCAAATCAATCCAAAGATATGACTGATTTTCCGTTTACCGACTAAATTTAGCGCAAGTTATTTGATTTTGATGATCGTAAAAATGGTGGCTCGAGTTGCTAAAGATGTGAGCTTTTACACGTAGCTGGCACACATGTATGGTAGACACCGCTTTTTTCGTTAGACCGGCTAATAAAAATCGTCTGACTAAAATCGTAGCGTGTGCGCCAGGCTTAAAGTGTTTATGAAACGAAAATTAAGTTTGTCTTATTTGAAAGAACTTTTGAAATGACAAAGTAAGATCTTTTGCTGTTTTTTGTTTCCTTGCTTCGTTTATGAGATATTTCAGTTTGTTTTATATGTGAAACTAACCAGTGACATCACAAGGTGCATAATGACTTACTGGGAAAGGTTATATATCTTTTCTGTTATCAAACGGAATCACTTCAAAGCAATTATGTGTGCGTTTTTCCCTTACAACAACAGAAATATACATTTTCAACTGATTCCGTTTAGTAATAGCAAAGATATATAACCTTTCCCAGTAAGTCATTATGCACGTTGTGATGTCACTGGTTAGTTTCACATATAAAACAAACTGAAATATCTCATAAACGAAGCAAGGAAACAAAAAACAGCAAAAGATCTTACTTTGTCATTTCAAAAGTTCTTTCAAATAAGACAAACTTAATTTTCGTTTCATAAACACTTTAACAGAAACATGTGGACGCAAAAAGTGATCTGCGTGTGTTACTTACCAACATCATTGGTTTCTCTACGGTGATAATTTCATACAGTGTCCAACTCCTTCGTGCGACTTGATCAGGTGCAGTTGAAATTGCAGATAGACTACTGAGCTGGCAGTTTATTTCTTTAGCAATGTAGTCTGATTTGTAATTGACTAAATCGCATGCTGTTTTCTGGAGACACAACTGGCCACATTCTAGCATCGATTCCACGTGATACTGAGATAAACCTCTATGCGCTTTCATAGCTCCGCCTGCAATAGATACACGAGATATGATTATTATATTATCATTATTGTCATTGTCCTCATCATCATCGTTATCATCATTATCATCGTCATCGTCGTTGTCATCTTATCGTTATCATCATTATCGTCGTCATCGTATTATCGTTATCATCTTATCGTCGTCGTCATCATCGTCGTCATCGTATTATCGTCGTCATCGTTATCATCTTATTGTCGTCGTCATCATCGTCGTCATCGTATTATCGTCGTCATCGTTATCATCTTATCGTCGTCGTCATCATCGTCGTCGTCACTGTCATGCTTATCATCATCGTCATCATCCGATGATGATGTCGTCATAGTCATCGTTATCATCGTCGTTATCATCATCATCATCATTGTTGTCATCATTATTGTCGTCATCATTGTCACCGTCATCGTCGTCATCTCATCATCATTGTCATGATCATCATTATGGTCATCATTACGTCATCATCGTCGTCGTCATAGTCGGCACCACCATCATTATTTTCGTCATCATCATTGTCATCATCGTTGTCATCGTTATCGATCATCATAACATTGTTATTATTAAGATTATCGACACTCTGTTAATAGCGGCGTGGTTACGTTACAGCAGTGATTTTCAGTATACTTTTGGATCTTGTGCCGCCAAGGGTGAACAATGTTGTGCCAACTGTGAACAATGTTGCGCTGTCAACTGTGTACGATGTTGCGCTACCAACTGTGAACAATGTTAATTGTGCCGCCAACTGTGAGCAATGTTATTGTCAACTGCAGTGAACAATATATTGTGCTGCCAAACTGTGAACAATGTTGTGCTGCCAAACTGTGAACAATGTTGTGCTGCCAACTGTGAACAATGTTGTGCTGCCAACTGTGAACAATGTTGTGCTGCCAACTGTGAACAATGTTGTGCTGCCAACTGTGAACAATGTTGCGCTGCCAACTGTGAACAATGTTGTGCTGTCAACTGTGAACAATGTTGTGCTGCCAACTGTGAACAATGTTGTGCTGCCAACTGTGAACAATGTTGTGCTGCCAACTGTGAACAATGTTGTGCTGCCAACTGTGAACAATGCTGTGCTGTCAACTGTGAACAATGGTGTGCTGCCAACTGTGAACAATGTTGCGCTGCCAACTGTGAACAATGTTGTGCTGCCAACTGTGAACATTGTTGTGCTGTCAACTGTGAACAATGGTGTGCTGCCAACTGTGAACAATGTTGCGCTGCCAACTGTGAACAATGTTGCGCTGGCAACTGTGAACAATGTTGTGCTGGCAACTGTGAACAATGTTGTGCTGTCAACTGTGAACAATGGTGTGCTGCCAACTGTGAACAATGTTGCGCTGCCAACTGTGAACAATGTTGTGCTGCCAACTGTGAACATTGTTATGCTACCAACTGTGAACAATGTTGCGCTACCAACTGTGAACAATGTTGCGCTGTCAACTGTGAACATTGTTATGCTACCAACTGTGAACAATATTGTACTGTCAACTGTGAACAGTGTTGTACTGTTAACTGTGAACAATGTTGTACTGTCAACTGTGAACAGTGTTGTACTGTCAACTGTAACAATATTGTACTGTCAAATGTGAACAGTGTTGTACTGTCAAATGTGAACAGTGTTGTACTGTCAACTGTGAACAGTGTTGTACTGTCAAATGTGAACAGTGTTGTACTGTCAAATGTGAACAATGTTGTACTGTCAACTGTGAACAATGTTGTACTGTCAACTGTGAACAGTGTTGTACTGTCAACTGTGAACAATATTGTACTGTCAACTGTGAACAGTGTTGTACTGTCAACTGTGAACAATGTTGTACTGTCAACTGTGAACAATGTTGTACTGTCAACTGTGAACAGTGTTGTACTGTCAACTGTGAACAATGTTGTACTGTCAACTGTAACAATGTACAGTTGTGCTTACCTTGCCCAACTCGTTGAAAGTATGCTTGTTGAAAATTATTGTTTGTCAGCTCACCCATTGACATTGTCAAGTACGCTATTGCGAGGAATACCATGTTGAACAATTTGACGTGATACATTTTTTGTAACTTATAATAATTTTTTGATTCAATATAATTGTATATATGGGTAGTCGTATTTGATCGAAGGATTCATACACTATGAGCATACACAGCCACTTCTCAACGCTTGCTATATTCGACTGAATAAGATCACTTGAAAAACAAATTACTACTTCAGACTCATCGCATTTTAAGTATAACCATGATATTAAATGCAATCAGTTCTATTCTTTTAGGAAGCTTATTCAATATTTCACCTGTTGTCCGACGTAATTAATTACTTTAAAAGTGTGATAATCTTTTTAAGAAAATCTGAAACAAGTTAAATTCATTGACTCATTTCATTTCGGGTGAAAACAGCTGTGTGGTTCCCACCGAATAGACTGAAAGGATATATTGGGGATAATAATTAAACAATTATTGGATGAGACTTTTGATATCAAAAATTATCAAGGTATACGGAGTCTCTATGTGTTATTAGCCTGGTTCCCTGGCCCAATTTCAAAAGAAATAAGGGCCAGGTAACCACTAATCTCATTCTCGCGTCATCAGGGCAAAATCCACTTATGACGATTGCAGTTTTACTCATAGCCACTAAAAACGCGCGAAAATTCAACCAATAGGAAAGCAGAAGTCCTTAGTGGTTACCTGGCCCATATTCTTTGATTGGGCCAGGGTACCAGGCTACTGTGTTATCTGCTATGGTTATCTGCCGAAGGTTAAGGGGGTGTTTATATAGGGGAGGGTCAGCCCTCTTCGTAGGGCTAGCCCTTTTTGCAGAGATCCCGCATCGCAGCGTAATTCCTTGTAAAAATTTGTTTGCGTTTAGGCGAGAATTTCAGGGTGTTGCGCGCGCATCATTTTTCGAAAAAACTGGCAAGCTCCACTCAAAGTAAACATACTGTTTGAAATCAACAAAGTATGAATACAGTTTCTGGATGTTTAACACTGTTATTCTGCTGTTGTTGGCTCACTAGCAAGTCTGTTTACCATTGCTTACTTTGTGGGGAGCCCGCCAAGAGCCCACCAATTCCTTTCCAAAACTATATTCGCCTAATACCCTGAAATTCGCCTATTGACATTAACCCGAGATCTCGCCTACACACGTAAAAACGCGCAAGCTGTTACAGACCTGCAAGCAAGTTGTTACAAGGCTGTTCAACAGGCTGTCACCGTCATGTGTTCGCACTGGCTGTCCCCGGTCTGTTAACATGTCTGTAACAGGTTGTTGACAACTTGTAACAAGGCTGATGACTCCAACAGACTGATGACAAGTTGTTCCAACAACCTGCTACCGCTCTGCACTCAACAAGTTGTTAACAGATTGATGCTAACAAGGTTGTAGCAGCTTCTTGAATGAACAGCATTGTTACAACTTGTTAACAGCCTTGCTACAAGCCTGTTGCGAACACATCCTGTTGACAAGCTGTGAGATTTTTACGTGTGTAGGAGGGCTGGAAATTTCCCATGCGTGTAAACGCACTCAAGGGGGCTGGCTGGCCCTCTTAGGTGGGCTAGCAAATCGAAGCTCGGTTTGTATACACGGTAAAGTGTGCCTTTACTTGCATTTTACAATATCTATGGCAAAACTAATAAATAAAATACTGATATTTTTTGCTCAACTTTTTATTTTACAAGCTGTGTTTGTTCATGTGTTTGTTATAAATTCAAATTGTGTTTGCGAAAACATGATTTCGAGCTCCGTGGGAAAGCTGCACAAGTCGGTAAACAAGCCAACGCGAGTTAAAATCCAGCCCTCTTATAACTACGGCTATAGCCCTACCAAGCTTAACACTTTGAAGCCTGACGACGAGTCTTTAAGGTTTATTCAGGCTAACGCCAGACAATTTTATTCAGCATGGGGAGAGGTCCAGGTCTCGAAGTGTTAAATCCTATCTCTTTAACACTTTGAAGCCTGACGACGAGTCTTTAAGGTTTATATCAGACGATTTTATTCAGCACGGAGGTCCAGGTCTCGAAGTGTTAAATCCTATCTATTTAACACTTTGAAGCCTGACGACGAGTCTTTAAGGTTTATATCAGACGATTTTATTCAGCACGGGGAGAGGTCCAGGTCTCGAAGTGTTAAATCCTATCTCTTTAACACTTTGAAGCCTGACGACGAGTCTTTAAGGTTTATATCAGACGATTTTATTCAGCACGGGGAGAGGTCCAGGTCTCGAAGTGTTAAAGGCTGGTAATACGTTCTGAGACCTTGATAATTCTTGATATCAAAAAAGCCGAAATCAAGAATTGTTTTATACATTTTCAGTTGAAAATGTAAAGAAAATCACACTCAGAACGAAAAACGTTAAAAAAACGCAATTCAAGATAGTTTCTTCCCCTCCCCCCGCTTTTCGGCTTCATGTGTGCGTAGTTGGACAGATTCACGTCAGCACAAGTGCATGCATGATAAGTCTTTTTTCCTACAGATAATACCTCCAGAAACTAAGGATAATGGCATTATGGGCTAAAAGTCTGACAATCACACCGGCAAATATAATACGACTAACTAAAGTGCAGATATCGCGGATAATTCTCATCAACTTTCTCACCAATTATAATCAAGGATTTGGAAAAAATAGCTAGTGCCCAAGTTTAAGTCACTGTTGTTCGGAGTTATATTCCCGCCCATACACCTGGTTTAACATATCATATTGTATGTACTATTTTATAATGTGTTATCGAGCATTAATGCTCAATACTAGCCCGCGAAATTTGCCGCTTTTGAAGTATAATCTCAAATTGCATTTACCTTTCAGGGTTAATCGGGAGGAGTCCAATATTGTACATTAAGAAGCAATTAGAATTTATGTGTGAGATTGGATGCATCTAAGGGGGCGATTACATGGACCGGGCTGGCCCGGTTAACCGGGCTAGCCCGGTTAACCGGGATGAGTTTACAAAACGATTACATGGAGCGGGCTAGCCCGGTAAGCCGGGATGATTTCAGGCCGAAATTCGCAATTATCAAGTAAATAAGGGCAAAGCTACGTTAGTTTTACTTCAGTTTTACACTAATTAGTCTATTATTTATTTTGTAAGCCCATCGTTACTAAAAAGATTGTTAAAGTCTTAGCTAACCCAGGAAAGCGTCTTCACGAAGACTAATTAATTTATTAAATCTTCGCTTTGATCACAAAACACACAAACAACGTTGATGTTCTATTTCAGTTCCTTTCAGCACTATTTATTCACACAGTCAAGCAAACGAACGCGTATCGAAGCGAGTTCAACAGTTTTTCAGCCCGGTTTGCCGGGCTGAAAACGATTACATGGACATTTTCATCCCGGTTAACCGGGCTAGCCCGGTTGCGACAACCGGGATCCCGGCAAACCGGGCTAGCCCGCTTGCCATGTAATCGAAATGTTAAAACAACATGTGTTTTATATATAAAGCGGGCTAGCCCGGTTAACCGGGCTAGCCCGGTTAACCGGGCCAGCCCGGTCCATGTAATCGCCCCCTTAGGGGCAGCTGTTTATGCTGGGACGGGACGTTTGCCGGGACGGGATGTTAAAGCCCCGAACAGACGACCAAGTTTTCTTTGACAAGTTTTTCCTTGACAAGTTTTATTTGTTCGTGTGTACGACACAAATTGACAAGTTTTTCCTTGACAAGGAGCCTTGTTCAAAAGCTGGTCACGCCAGCTTTTGAACAAGGAAATGTGTTCGTGTGTATAGTCGTCAAGGAAAACTTGACAAGATCATCTCCTAAGCTTATTACGCGATCATTGCCGTCAAGGAAAACTTGTCCAACTGTACACACGAGCAATTATAACTTGTCAAGGAAAATTGTTGGGGAAAAACGTGTTCATCGTACACACGAGCAAGGAAAGCTACCAAGGAACTTGTCAAGAAAAACTTGGTCGTCTGTGCGGGGCTTAAGCGGGATCGCGTCGGTACTATATTTTCCCTTTATTTATCTCATTTCGTTTATATGAAGAATGTGTTTGCCGGGACGTTTTGTCAAGGCTTTTTAAAATTATTTCTTATTTCTTTTACACCCTTATCCAATTTTGTACCAGGCAGCACTTCCTTGCCATAGTAACTTCTAGTTTATCTCATTTCGTTTATATGAAGAATGAGTTTGCCGGGACGTTTTTGTCCCGTCCCGCCTAACCAGGATCCCGGTTGAGGAAACCAGAATCCCGGCTTGAGAGGGACAATTTTCGCCATATAAATGCTCTGTCCCGCCTACGTATTAGTATCGGAAGTCTCGTGATGCGCCAACCGGGACGATATGACGGATACCGTTTCGGGTTTCATTGTACTGTACGTTTGTTGTTTATTCTAGCAAATTCACGCATGCGCAAACATTTGGCAGCGGTTGTTACTTTGACCACGTGACTGACCACCTGATCTGTGCCCAAGGCCCCACACAGTGCGCGTCAACTTTAGCGCTACCGAAGCACGTGTTTATGACATTTTCCGAGTATTCGAGCTTGACAATCATCTACTACTAAACGTCTGTAACGTCCGATTTGTCGTTTATTTTGTGATAGATTTCTTAAACTAGATCAGTCGAGACTACGGTCTCCTAGCCGGCGCTGGGAGATTGGAAACAGAAGAGAAAGATTTCCTTTTGTTTATCAGATTTCCAGTAATTATCAGATTTCCAGTAATTATCAGATTTCCAGTAATTATCAGATTTCCAGTAATTACAACATCAGAAAAAGTTGCTGTATAATTTTGGGCTCCCTGTGTTATCGTGATATAAACCAAGATGGCTGCCCCACAAAGTGATGGAGTTGGGTATTTTGAACAGTTGAATCAAGTTTTAAACGCTGCACCACAGATGTAAGTATGAAATATGTTTAATTCCAATAGTGTAATTTCCTGTTTTTTTAAAATTGAAGCACACTTTTTATATATATATATAAATAACAATTAATTCTGGATGGCACAAATTCTGAAATTGTTGCGTGGAGTTTGACAATTTGTAAAGATTCACAATATAAAATTGTCTCATTCTTTGAAGTTACATACTAACTTCATTACAAACAATATACATTACATAGATTCTAAGTCTCCAAAATCTCTGGGGAAAAACCCTTAAAAATGTGTTATAATTTAGTTATAATTATTATAATGCATACTGACTTTTTGAAAGAGCATCAATATTGGGATGGTCCGAATATTTTACACACAGCTACACAGGTTTAGTGACCATGTCATGATTACATACATGCAAGTGGTGAAGTGGAAATTTTTATTAAGTACTTTCAATAAGTACTCTCAAAGAAAAACATACTTTTCTAAAAAGTCATTATGCAGTGTGATGTTATGAAGTATTACTTTTGCATGTCAAACAAACCTGAATATCTCAAGAATGAAGCAAGGAAACGAAATTCTACGAAAGATGTTACTCTGTCAATTTAGGTGTTCTATTAAATGCAATCTTAAAAAACTGAGGTGAAATTTTGGGATATTAATTTATATGAAATTTCAGCCATTTTGAAAATCACAATGACGTGATACCCTCTTGATTTAAACCTTTCATTTTACACCAAAATTGGTTTTAGGGAACAGGTGTTCTAAGAAATTCAACTTGAACTTTCATGTGCTTAATTTAGGGAGGAAGTAGATATTATTCCATGTATTGAAGCTGACCATTCAAGTTGCCCAATCATAATTGATGGAAATAAGATTGGCATTTTGTCTTGGTGTGTGAAGGAATTGTTTTGTTTTGCTTACACAACATTGATGGCGTTTAAAACTAATCAAAAAGATCTAAGAACAGAAGGTACAGTTCTATACTGTCAAGCTCTGGTTTGATATTTTTCTGTAATGACCACACTCTTAGTCAAGAAGTTCTTATCAATACCTGTACATGGGGAGCACGGGTGGCTTGTGCTGTTAGGGTGCTGCCTCTCACCAATAGTTAAGCCCGGTTAGACAGGGTTAGTACTTGGATGGGTGACCGCTTGGGAATCACCCCGTTATCGAGCTTGGAACTCCTGTGAGTAGAGTTGTAGTTGATCTTTCCTGTGCTTCGAGGGTTTTTTGCCGGGTTCTCCAGTTTTCCTCCCTCCGTAAAATCAACACCTACAGTACATCTTAGCTGTGATCCATGGTCTGAAGTTGACATACCATGTTGATCTGTGTCCTTTCAGTTAAGTCCTGTAATGTGATAATTTAAAAGTAATACAGTATGTGATAATAAAGAAACCCAGTGCTAGGTTTAGGGCTGGGACAACTGGGCTGGGCCACTGCCAAGGGGCCTCCATAAAATAATGTTCGACAGTATAATGAGTATATCTACAAAAATGTCTTGAAAAAGTAGACCAGACCTGTGGTACAGTAAAAAGCCCAAGAAAAACCATTTTAAGAACCCAAAATTTGCTTTACCCATGGCTGGATATAATTTTAACATAGGCAAGCATCGCTTCTCCACAGAGAGTTTTCAAGGGGTTTGTAGACAATATATACATGTAGTCTGAGCTTCTCAGGTGAAAGAGTATTGCAGCTGGGATAGAGGCTGTGATGTGATGGAGGGGGTGGGCCTTGCCTGTGTACTGTACAGAATTTCAGCAGTTTTTCTTAGGCCTTATCAGGAGGTGTATTAAAGCACCCAAACTGGCCAACATGTTTTCGCCATCTAGGGCCCTACAGTCCGGAAAATGTTTTCTCACACGCCGCTGGAGCCTGCGTACGAGTCCCAGGGGGTGAAAGTCAGATTTTGTTGTTGTTTTCACCATAGCTCGACCTTAACCACCCACCCTCCCTGTATATTTAAGGAGTACGAGTATAAATAATTAAATATTCAAGTTGTAATTAGCATGGCCTAGTAAGTCACTACATGTTAGATTAATATTCTTGTCTGTTGTATTAGGTTGAGATACAGTATGATACAGTAGCTATGGAAGTTGTGGATGTTTTATAATTGGTTGTCATCGAACTGTAATAGCTTTCAATCATTCATTGGGTTGTTATATTACTTACCAAGTTGTTTAGTTGAGCTATAATTTAGCTATTAATGGTTTTAATAAAGGTCAAGCATTGCAGTGGTTAGCGCATCAGCTCCCAGCGGGGTGTGAGAAATAAAGTTTGAGGCCACAGTTGTTAGATTATGGATCATTGTACATACAGTAAATGTTGAAGTACACACCTACTGTAGATTGTGTTTTTAGGGAGATATATGATGGAATTAAGCAGAGTTGTCCTCTTGCTCTGTGCTGAAGATTATACAGTCTGGAACCTAAGGTAAAAATGGAGAGGCTGTGTCTCCAAATCCATAAAGAGGCTGGGTGTGATTAATATATTCCCTATTACTTTAATTCTAGAAAACAATATATTGTTCTAGAAGCTAGTTGTTTAGAACATGAATTAGATTTTTGTACTTTGGTCTTGAAGAAGCATCCCAGAAGTTCAGAAGCTTTTGCGCATCGGTAATTACACTTTTTGTTATTCTTTTTTAATTTTTTCATTTTCATCCTTTTCTAACTCCTCACTTTTCCTCTATATTCTCTTTCTTCTTTTTTTTCTCTTTTATTTGTTGTTTGTGGTAGTGGTGGTTGTTGTTTTAGTTGTTGTGGTCATTGTTGGTGGTGGTTCTCTTCCTTCTCCTTTTTTTCTTCTTCTTCTTCTTCTTCTTCTTCTTCTTCTTCTTCTTCTTCTTCTTCTTCTTCTTCTTCTTCTTCTTCTTCTTCTTCTTCTTCTTCTTCTTCTTCTTCTTCTTTTTCTTTTTCTTCTCCTCCTCCTCCTCCTCCTCCTCCTCCTCCTCCTCCTCCTCCTCCTCCTCCTCCTCCTCCTCCTCCTCCCTCTCCCTCTCCTTCTCCTTCTCCTCCTTTTTTCCCTTCTCCTCCTCCTTCTTCTCCTTCTCCACGTTGTTGTTGTTGTTCTACTTCTTCTTATCCTTATCCTTCTCATCCTTCTCCTTCTTCTTCTTCTTCTTCTTCTTCTTCTTCTTCTTCTTCTTCTTTTTCTTTTTCTTTTTCTTTTTCTTCTTCTTCTTCTTCTTCTTCTTCTCCTTCTCCTTCTTCTTCTTCTTCTTCTTCTTCTTCTCCTTCTCCTCCTTCTTTTTTCCCTTCTCCTCCTCCTTTTTTCCCTTCCCCTCCTTCTCCTTGTTGTTGTTGTTGTTGTTGTTGTTGTTGTTGGTGTTGTTGTTGTTGTTGTTCTACGTCTTCTCCTTCTTCTCCTCCTCCTCCTTCTTCCCCTCCTTCTTCTTCTCCTTCTCCTCCTTCTCCTTCTTCTCCTCCTTCTCCTTCTTCTCCTCCTTCTCCTTCTCCTCCTTCTCCTTCTTCTCCTCCTTCTTCTTCTTCTCCTTCTCCTCCTCCTTCTCCTTCTCCTTCTTCTCTCTCTTCACCTTCTTTTCCTTCTCTCTCTTTTTTTCTCTCGTTTTTATCCTCTTCCTAACTGTATCTATCTATCTAACCTTCTTTTTCTCCTCCTTTTTCTCTTTCTCCTTTTCTCTCTCTTTTTCTTCTTTCTTCTCCTTTTTCTCTTCTTTTCCTTGTTGTCGTCTTCTTTCTCTTATTAATTTTTTCTTTTCTTTTGATCCATCGTTAAATAGCCATTCTTTTTCTTCCTTTTTAATTTTCTCTAAAATTATCTCAAAATGTTTTACAGGAGATGGGTTATAAAACACGGATTAGCAGAGAATGACGAATTTCAGTTTACAAAATCCTCAAAATTTCTTTTGCAAGAGTTACAGATCTGTTTGCTGTGTGCTGACAGATACCGTGATAACTACACAGCGTGGAGCCAGCGATGTTGGTTGGTAAACAACTTTATGGGTGACACAGTGGATCAGTTACTGGCAGAGCTGCAGTGCACGGAAGTCTGGATTTGGACACACATATCTGATCACTGTGGTTTTCATTTTAGACAACATTTATTGAAAAAGCTCAGAATCTCTTGGTGAGTTGCGGGAAATAATAATAGCTTATTTTTACAAATATCATGTGCGTTTTAGACTGAGGATTGACAGACAACGATAGTTAACTTACGATCAAATTTTATTTATGACTTAAACATTTAGTTCTGAATACAAAATGAAAGAACTTGTCAACAAAGAGTTTAAATTAACAGATGAAATTTTAGAAAGATATCCTGGTTATCAAACAGTTTGGTATCACAGGTAATTTATCTTGATGTAGTGTGATTTGATGTGCTGTAATGTGGTGTGGTGTGATGTAATGTGGTGTGGTGTAATGTGGTGTGGTGTGATGTGGTGTGGTGTGGTGTGGTGTGATGTAATGTGGTGTGGTGTGATGTGGTGTGGTGTGATGTGATGTGGTGTGATGTAATGTGGTGTGGTGTGGTGTAATGTGGTGTGATGTAATGTGGTGTGGTGTGATGTGGTATGGTGTGGTATGATGTGATGTGATGCGACGCGATGCGATGTGATGTGGTGCGATGTGATGCGATGCGATGTGATGCGATGCGATGTGATGCGACGCGATGTGATGCGACGCGATGTGATGTGATGCGATGCGATGCGATGCGATGTGATGTGATGCGATGCGATGTGATGTGATGTGATGCGATGCAATGTGATGTGGTGCGATGTGATGTGATGTGATGAGATGCGATGTGATGCGATGCGTTGTGATGTGATGCGTTGTGATGTGATGTGATGTGATGTCATGTGATGAGATATGATGGGACGCGATGTGATGTGATGTGATGTGATGCGATGCGATGTGATGTGATGAGACGCGATGTGATGCGATGTGATGGGATGCGATGTGGTGTGATGTGTGATGTGATTTGAAGTGTTGCGATGCGAGTGTATGGATGTGATACGATATCCTGCATGTTCCTTGAAAATTAGATACATTTTGATATAGATGTGTATTGACATTCTCTTCACACAATATCCATTTCTTTTTTTTGTTTTTACTTCTTTTCTACGTTTTTAAGACGATTCATAATCAGTTATTGGCTATCCATGTCCCCACCATGTGGCGACTGTCTTTTGTTGTGGCAGAACACCAACATTACTAACAATCTGAAAGAAAGTAAGAAAATCAATGATCTTTGTATGAAAACAAGTGATCCCTGTGCTTGTGAAAGACCTTTAAGTAGTGGCTCAAGAGAACTTAAATGTGAATATTGCAACTCTTTTAAACAAAGACAGCCTAGCGATGCACTATCACTTCTCACTGAGATTGATTTTTGTCAAAAGATTATGGTAGACACAAATAAGAGTACGTCCGAACTAGTAAGAAGACAGTCGCATCTTGCCGCCTCGCAGTTTCAATGGCTTGGCCATTTTCTTCAAAATTATGCACACAATATCAAATGAATGTTTAAATTAATATCAATTAAAAAATGCTCAATGTATCAGGGTCAAATTTTTGTTGGGGTTGTGTTGCTATTATATATGGATAGCTATTATCAAACCAAATTAAGTCGAAGGAAGCATGTGGGTGTAATTCTCCCACAACACCAAACGTGTGGATTTTCAAGTGGATATATGCATGTTTCACTTTGATAGTAATAACTATATTTAGTACTAGAAGTTACTATCGCAAGGAAAGTGCTGCCTGAAGGACCAAATGGAGTCCTAATATGCTACTGAAAAATTCTGGATATACTCTGATTTTATACTTATAGTATAGTATAGTACAGTAGGTCAACACCAGGGCCTGGCAGCCACGAACAGGAGTGGTGCAGTGCAGAGTCTTGTTGCTTCAAGGTTGCTAGTAGCAGTAACTTTCACTTGCTAGGGTCAGAAGACCCACTTACTACATTTTTCTCAAATGACCTTCAGGCAGGAAAGATTAAACATTGAGAATTAAGATTTTCTGGTGCCGGCTATAGTAATAATTATACATATTTTTGATATATCAAATCAACAAACAGCCATGTACATATGCAGATAGATCAATGGGACAAAACAAATAGAAAATATATTTTTCTTTAAAAATAACAGGAACAATAACATGATTAATAGTTTGCAAGATGATAGTGTTCTGAACGTTAGACTACACAGTCAGCAGTTCCACATCTATCAATTTGTATGTTTGGTATCATATTTGTCTCAATGGATAAAGAAACAACAGTTGGTAAGTTGTTCAACGACAACAATTCTTCACG
Source organism: Paragorgia papillata (assembly GCA_035771165.1). Classification (NCBI taxonomy): domain Eukaryota; kingdom Metazoa; phylum Cnidaria; class Anthozoa; order Scleralcyonacea; family Coralliidae; genus Paragorgia; species Paragorgia papillata. The sequence goes on from JAWNZC010000141.1 coordinate 1,479,060, forward strand.
TGGGATGAGACCATTGTTGTAGGCATTCAGGTACATATTGTCTCCTTTAACTAAGACATGGTCGATGATTGTCGACTCAGTCCCATTTATCGACTGAAATAGCTTGTGCTGTCAACAGCGCTGATAAACTCATGAAAGAGCACTGCTTTCCTCGAGAATCGCCACTGAAACGTTCATGGCCTTGATGAATACTTCCCCGTGAAAGTAAAGACATATTTATGAATTGTTCTTACTGTGAATTTCCTGACAAAGAAGACAAAGCTTATTATTATCGGTTATTATTCATCGATATTCACTGAGCCTGAGGCGAATAATTGTTAAATAACCGTCTCCGATAAGTGATAATATGCACATGTCACGTCAAGATGTTTAATTTGCATATCAAACAAACTGAAATATCTCAACAACAAAACAAGGAAACAAAAAACTGCAAAAAGTGTTACTCTGTCATTTTAAGTGTTCTTTCAAATAAGACAGACTTAACTTTCGTTTCATAAGCACTTTAAAAATAACCACGAGATATTAACTTCTTCTTACGGAATAAAATACAAAATATCGCGATTTGATTGACAGATCATTGATGACGTGTTATTGAAGAGTATTTGAAGACCACGTGTACGTGTCATTCACAGTACATTTTTAGTTTCGTTCACTACACTTTTTTTACCTCCGCCAGGAGGTTATGTTTTTACCCCTATCTGTTTGTTATTCTGTTTGTTTGTTTGTTTGTTTGTTTGTTTGTTTGTTTGGTTGGTTGGTTGTTTGGTTGGTTGGTTGTTTGTTTGTTTGTTTGTTTGTTTGTTTGTTTGTTTGTTTGTTTGTTTGTTTGTTTGTTTGTTTGGTTGGTTGGTTGTTTGTTTGTTTGTTTGTTTGGTTGTTTGTTTGTTTGTTTGTTTGTTTGTTTGTTTGTTTGTTTGGTTGTTTGGTTGGTTGTTTGTTTGTTTGTTTGTTTGTTTGTTTGGTTGTTTGTTTGTTTGTTTGTTTGTTTGTTTGTTTGTTTGTTTGTTTGTTGTTTGTTTGTTTGGTTGGTTGGTTGGTTGTTTGTTTGTTTGGTTGGTTGGTTGTTTGTTTGTTTGTTTGTTTGTTTGTTTGTTTGTTTGTTTGTTTGTTTGTCTGTCTGTCTGTCGCCAGGATATCTCAAAAAGTATTGCACCGATTTTCATGAACGTTTGCAGAAGATATGTAGCGTGCTGCAACAACAACTACTCACGCAGGACTCAAACAGTATACGTTTTATTTCTTCCAAAACCCTTCTACTATAGTTTACAAGACATCTTATTTTATACTATCGCTACAGGAAGACGTAAAGGGAACGTCTACTTACAAACATTCTATTGGTTAACTAGGGGCGCCGGAAGCTACGTAAGGCGGCGGGGGCAGCCATATAAAAAGGGCACTTTCTCAGCATTAATTTTTGCACGTGGTAAATAATGTTCGCCAATTTTGCTCAGGGCAATTGGTTGCCCCCGTGCTGCCCCCGCGCTGTGAGGGCAGGGGGGCAGCTGCCCCCGTGGCTCCGGCGCCCCTGGTTAACACAAGACAGGAAGAACTTACAAGAGAATCCCACACTAAAAGGAACAACATATTTTACTATTTACGTATACGAAGATAGAACAACATCCTAAACTACGATACAACATGCTGAGAGGAACTACATATCAAATTGTTTACGTACATCGAAGTGTCATATAACAGATAAGAGTCTATTGCTCAATAATCTAAATTTAAGTATTGGCTATATATATATACAGAATTACAGGTCACTACAGATAGACCAATAGACTAACATAGACCAACGACCAATCCATTAAATTTTGGTTGAATTGGATGAGAAATTAAAAAAAATCTGACCGCAATATTCTCCGTGTAGAAGAAATGCTTGATTGTGCTCATTATCCTTATTTTATGCAAATATTTTTGCATAATTTTGGTACGAGTGCAGTCAAGCATTTTATTCATACATGCATGTGTAGGTCTCGTGAGCTAGCCTGGTTAGCGCATAGTTAGCGGGATGGCTCGTTCAGGGGCGGATTTAGGGTCCGTCAAGCACGTCATGCGACGTAGACAAAAATCCCAGACTAATTTATTCGTGAATTAATTAGTTGGAAAACATTTTTAAAAATTATTTAAAATTTGAAAATTTCAAATTTTAAAAATATTCAAATTTTTAAAAAAATTATATGAATTTTTAAATTTTTTAAATTTTTCAAAAATTTCATTTTCGCAACGTATTTAGCGCGCTATATCGAGGAAAATTTAATAATTCTCTGACTCAGCCCCCCTCCTCGGCTGGAGGACACTTAGTGTCTTCGTCTACTTCATGTAGCCTGAACGAAACTGTTCATACGGTAGGGATAGAGAAGGATTTTATTTACAAATGTGGATAATTAGACTACGTCAAAATGGCCGTCTACGTCGAAATAACGAGCACTGATTGGACAAAGACAATAGAGGTACGTCGGAAGTAGATAGTCTACGTCGGAAGTAAAATATTTTGACGTTCTTTGGCTTTTGATTGGCTAGCAAAGGATATACGACGTACACGGACTACGGCAAGAGTGCAAGACTACGGCATAACTAAGCTATCTGAGCCGGCAGTTTGAGACTGTCACGGAACTTGTAGAGAATGCTCTACACTACAGAGTGGAAACGATGAATATTTGTTGAAGGCGATCTGTTGCGATTTGACAAAGAAACTCTAATCGTGTGGTTTCCTCGTGGGTCAAGAGTTTTCGGCGCAGATATTTGGCAAGACATTACATCGGGATATCGACGCGGAGGCATATATTCCTCAGTATGCTAAAGCTGTTTGTTGAACGAAAGTTAAGAAACGTTGTATGGTGAGTGGATACTATCTTATCTTTAGTTCCTCAGACTTGTGCAACCGTGAAAAGCGTAAATTATTTAAATTAGATGGGATATGTAGAGCTCGAGTATATTTATGAATAATTCATAATTATTGAGATAATGAGATGTGTTACAAATATAAGTAAGTAATCCATCACTGAATATTATAATTAAATCTTACTGTAGCCGAAAGTTTGTAGCAATTTTAGATCAATAGCGACAGAATGTAAATCATTTTTAATATACAATTTTAAAAAAATGTAAAAATTCATTTATTAAAAAAAGGCAGCAATTAGGTTTATATATTATTTCATCATATATTATATATATATATATATATATATATATATATATATATATATATATATATATATATATATATATATATATATACTGTAGAAGATGTTGTAAAAACTTCTGGCAGAGTGCTCAATGGGAATCCAGAGCATATTATAGTTAAAGTTCAAAGACTCAACAGGTTATTATTGTTTTATATATATATACAGTATATATGTGAAATAGTAAAATGTACTTTAAACAAAACAATTTTCTAGGCTATATCTGAGCTAGCATATTCATCTCTTCTCTATACCAACAATGTTATATTAAGTTAATATAACAGTAAATACCTTCTTGGGCTTATTATGCAACATCGATAATTTAGATGTTGTGTAGTGGGCTCGAGGGGGTATATATTGTCCATAGTTTGTTAATTATTAATGTATACACCAAACAAGCAAATTTTGAATTTTGCTTTCTTGTAGATTCCCCATCACCGTAAATTATTATTTTCTTCTTTCATATCTATTTGTACTATCTATATTATCTTGCAATGAAATAAAGTATTTATATATACAGTATATATATATTTCTGGGGGGGAAAAGAGAAAAAAAAGTACTTGGTAGTTACTAGTTAGTATGTATGAGTATGACTTGGAATGATGTAGAGAGGTGAGCTTCTCTATATGTCCATGAAATGTCCCATGTGGTCTTTTGATACTAAAATGACTTCTAATCAGACAGTCCCTGGCTGGATAGAGGTATTAAGGCAAGTATCTGGTGCCTCAAAACCAGACAACTCAGGGTAAATAAGTGGTAAAGTATTAGTTAAGATGACTAGGATGATGTAGAGAGGTGAGCTCCTCTATGTCCATGAAATGTCCTATATGGTCTATTCATAATTCTTCTTCTAATCAGACAGTATCTGGTGCCTCAAAACCAGACAGCTCAGGGTAGATAAGGGGTAAAGTATTAAGTACAGTAGTTAAGAATTAAGATGACTAGGATGATGTAGAGAGATAAGCTCCTCCATGTCCATGAAATGTCCTATATGGTCTATTCATAATTCTTCTTCTAATCAGACAGTATCTGGTGCCTCGAAACCAGACAGCTCAGGGTAGATAAGGGGTAAAGTATTAAGTAGTTAAGAATTAAGATGACTAGGATGATGTAGAGAGATAAGCTCCTCTATGCCCATGAAATGTCCTATATGGTCTATTCATAATGCTTCTTCTAATCAGACAGTGTCTGGCTAGTATGTGTTAAGGCTAGTATCTGGTGCCCCAAAACCAGACAGCTTGGCAGCTAAGGGATTGCACTTGCAGCAAGTGGCTGCAATTGACCTTACAAAATATGTTGGAGCCTTGGCTGTCCATGTTGGATTCACTGTACAACAGTGATTCATAGGCATGCTGATGAGCTCTGACATGGAGCAAAACAGTCCTAAAAAGTTGTCTCCAATAATGATAAAAAAAATACAAAAGCACAAGTCCTTAAAAAATCATAAAATGTTGTATAAAAAACACAAGTTAAAACTGTAAGATTTTGCTAAATAGTCTTGCCAGAATGCAGGAAATGCCATTTCAGGGAACCAAATTTTAAAAATTTTCCGGGGGGACATGCCCCCGGACCCCCCTAGAAATAATATTTCTGGGTTTTGACGTACTCTGAGAAATTCCTGGATCCGCCCCTGGGCTCGTTTTCTTTTTAAACATCTCTAATCATGAACCCACTGGCGGAGGTATGCAGTCTCTGACTGCCCTCTAGTTTGTACTGTATACGTTTTGTACCATTGCACCGCAATAAAATAAAGAGTAAAAGACAGAGCAAAATACGCTGGTGTTAAAGTAAAATCGTCTGGCGTTAGACAGAGGGAAATACGCTGGTGTTAGTAAAATCGTCTGGCGTTTAGACAGAGGGAAATACGCTGGTGTTAAATAAAGTAAAATCGTCTGGCGTTTAGACAGAGGGAAATACGCTGGTGTTAGTAAAATCGTCTGGCGTTTAGACAGAGGGAAAAATACGCTGGTGTTAAATAAAGTAAAATCGTCTGGCGTTAGACAGAGGGAAATACGCTGGTGTTAAATAAAGTAAAATCGTCTGGCGTTAGACAGAGGGAAATACGCTGGTGTTAGTAAAATCGTCTGGCGTTAGACAGAGGGAAATACGCTGGTGTTAAAACACTAAAAGTGCCAATTGGCACTCGTGGAAGTGAAAAGGTTAATGAACTTGGCAATAAAAATTAAATTTGTCCCATTTGAAAGAACTCGTCAAATGGTATAAGAAGACCTTCAGTAAATTTTTCTGTATCTTTCTTGTGTTTTGAAATATTTCGACCAAAGACAGCGTGCTGTCCGCTATCTTGTTGTAATATTGGGTCTGATTAGGAAATTGGTGACGTCATAAACAGGGTAAACCTGATGAAACTACTCCGTGGGTGACCAAATTTCCACGGAAGGCTTTTTAAATGTTGTGGGTCAATTTAAAATGGAAATAGCGATACAAAATCGAGTTTCTAGCTCATAATGTCAAGGTTGGCAAGATAAAAATTTCACTTTACCCTTCTTATGATGTCACGTGCATATCGAAAATAATTCCAAGATGGCGGACAGCACGCTGTCTTTGGTCCAAATATTTCCAAAACCAATCTTCTTATACCATTTGACGAGTTCTTTCAAATGAGACAAACTTACTTTTTATTGCCAATACCCTTTAAGCAATATGTATAACGAAGTATGCTCTATGCCTCTAGTCCTTTTATACATTGGGGGCTTTGGGAGAAGGGAAGACTCCCAGGACGTCTGCTCGCAGCCTAAATCTTGTTTAGCTAACCACCCCCTAATATCTCAAACACAGTCTAATTAAAGGGGCTGTTTACATGAGCCAGGCTAGCCCGGTTAACTGGGCTCACGCGATTGATTAGGATCTCACTGTGGTTTTCAAAACTCGCATAAACTAAATGTACAAAGAAGAATTGGTTTGGTTTAGATGTAAACGAATCCTAACGTTGATTAAAATCTCTTTTTGTGGCCGAGGAAAAAATTTCGTGACACGAGTCAGCCCGGTTAGCCGCCGGGCTAGCCGCCTTAAGACAAACGAAATTGAAAAGAATTCAATTCAAAAGAAAAATTGAAAAGAAATTGACGTCAAACGGTGAAAATTACTTATTAAAAGGTCTATTATAAAGTACTTATGCATAGGAGTTAAAACAAGGTCTTTTGTTTCACACCCACGTCAAATAAGCACCTGAGGAATGCCACGCATACCACACCGCCCACAGTGTTTTCATTTTAATCGCTGGCTCCGCTTCTCAGTGCTCCATCCCCTCGATCCCCAAACTCCCCCATTCCCTAAGAGTATGCTCGCAGGCTAGATCTAGAGAGAAATCAGTGCCCGCTCTACGTCCCAGTCTGAGTTTTCCTCATAATTTGGCACACAAAAAAGCCTGAAAACCGGCTATGCGACGCTTGGCCCATTGTTCCAATATCAGATTACCTAATTCATTCAAAGGTCAAGATACCCCGTGACGCATTTCCCGCGGTTTGCCCGCTTTCCCAATATAATGGTGTTTAAAAACAAATCAATATTATATGGTTCCACCATAACTATTAATTAGCTTTTTGCACTTTAGTTTCAGATGCCGTGCTTACAAATGCGCCGATATACAGCCATGAAAGTTACCGTGAACTGTGGAAATTGTTGCAAACTATTTCGATGCTATTTCGCAAATATTTGCCGCATAAATTATACCCCAATTTAATTTGGTGGGAATTAAATCTAGTGGCCTGGAACGAGAGGAAGTACGTGGGTGTCGGAGGGGATGGTCCAACCGCAGATGTTTCTATAGACCATTGTTCTGTATTGTTTTGGAGCAAAAAGGCAAAAGGATAGCGCCAAATTAATGCCAAACAGACGGCGGGACAGTGGACACACTCGTATAAAATACCAATCGACATTATACACGGTAGCTGTCAATATTAAAAGATCAGAGGATGGCCGACACCGACGGGCAAGCAAACACGAGCGTTTCCGTGACCGATGTCAAGCTTGATAGCGATGCGAATGCTTCTTCTTGTTGTGCCAACGAAGCATGTGAAAAGACCGAAAACCCCAAGCAAAATGGCACGTCGTCTTTGGGAAACGTGGCTCCCGCGGAAAACTACTGGACTACGGCTCGAGATGGGGCTGTGAAGCTGCGTGTTGGGGAGGCGAGCCACGACAATCAAGCGGCCATTACTGTACCGCAGTTGTTCGAGAGCGTGGTCGAAAAGGCTGCCGATCACACGGCTTTGACGGTGAAAAGGGAGGGAGAATGGAAAAAATGGACTTACAGGGAATTCCTTCAAGACTGTCGAACTGTCGCCAAGGGGTTTATTAAGGTAAGGAGTTTCCGGAAATCAAACGAAAAGCGTAGTCAACTATTTGGGAAAGAAGGCCAAACATGGCTCAATTCATGCTGGATTTTTGCCTACGCTTTACTATCCACCGCGGTTTGGTAGTATTAAAAAGGAGTAAATGAAAGAAAATTAGCATTTGATTTGCATAGTATTTTACGCTCTAATGTGTATACTGTTAACTGTTTATCTGTATAAGCTTTATACTCGATGTCACCAAATCACGAAAGGTCAATTACAGTCGTTGGCACCACGTTGGCGCCACGTTGGTACCAAAGCGTGTACACCGCCCGTCAAAACATGTTTTATATCAACGTCAAAGTTAAATGTTTACCTTGCAAACGTATTATGCATCATTGTCACATGAATGTGCCCTTAGCCATTCACGTCTCGCCAATCCCACGGTCATGGTGTTGATTTCAAAACAGTTAACTTTGGCTTAAATTTAGAACATGTTTTGACGAGCGGTGTACACGCTTAGGTGCCAACGACTGTAGGTTTGACATTGAAATATTTGTCTAGTAGCTGTGATAATGGCGTTGTTTTTCGAATCAATGTTAACCAACTGCTCTGTTTACGTAAAGTTGTTATCTCGAGTGGGTAAAGAAATAATTTCATACCGAAATGATCAAATGGAAATACACTACGCAATGTACACTACGATGAAAGGGCCAAAGGGGGGGGGGGGGGGATGATATAGTTGTCTAGGCACAGGCTTCCCAAGCTTACAGATGTTTTACACTTCCTGTACGTTTACACTATAATTGTGAGTACTTAGTCCTACATTATGCATGACCTGTTATAGGAGGCTTTGAATCTGAATAGATGTGGTCATTTCATTTGATTCATTAAAATGCTAAAATATTGCTATACATTTGAAATAAAGTTCACTTTCCTCTATTGCAATGTGTTTTTTTGTCTTTTCTGTGTAGTTTGGGTGAGATATGGGCAAAGTTCAACAGAACTTGCCGTAAATTAAGTCATTTACAATAAGAACAGTACTTGGTCAAATGGAACTTGCTGTAAATGACTTAAACAGGCTCAAATTTGACCCAAACTAGTACACAGGACTTATTCAGTGAATAGGCTATCCAGTAACTGGCCTCGGCTTGTTATTTATCTTGCAATATACATAACCAAAGCTCGTTTTCTTTATAATCACAAAACTATTGTGAAACTATCAGTGGGTGGTATATAAACTGGTATTGTTCTTTATATTAAAGGTTTGGTATTTCCCAATATACCACAGGATCATGCTGCAGTCTAGACATGCAGCTTAATAGCACAAGCTTCCCAAGCTTATATTGGGGTTATACTCTTACACTATATGAGAACTGGATCAGTATGCTTTATGCATGACCTAATATACGACTTTGAATCAGAATAGTTAAAGTTATTTTGATCAATTCATCAAAATGCTAAAATAAAATGATGAAATAAAGTTCACTTGCCTTAGCAAGTAAACAGTGCTATCAATGCTTTAAAAAACCAAACTTAAATTTAATATAAGTCACTATAGTATTCAGTGGTTAAAATTGAAATTAGGTTATTCAAACGTGACTATAAGACAGTATACCCCTACAAAAATGTTTAATAGATTCCTTTAGTAGATTTCTTTTCTGGTTGAGTTAAATTTCAAAACTTTTTTTGTTTTTACAATTAGCTTGGATTGGAGTGCTTTAATGCTGTTGGTATTATTGGGTTTAATTCACCTGAATGGTTTTTAGCAGATTTGGGTGCAATATTTGCAAGGTGAGTTGATTAAATTTTAAAATTAACCTGTACATGTATTTCTATTCATGTGTGTCATATGGAGATATGAATAAACTAGAGTTAAAATAACTACTGGTAAAATGGGTAAAATGACTGGTAAAAGTTTTGGATTTTTTTGTACGCTCAGCACCCAAAATAACAGACCTCTCAACTCTCGAACATTCGGTGTGAGACTCACGCATTCGGTTTCACTCTCACGCAGCTATCTGTAAATCTCACGCACGTTTCAGTTTGTGTTAAATTTTAGAAAAAAATATTGTACAATCAACTACCGTATTTTCTGGGCGATAACCCGCGGGTTATCTCTTAATTTTGCTAGGAAACATAATTAGTGTGGGTAATAGGGTGGTGCGGGTAATCTGTTGAATTCTTAAGACGACACCATCACGAAGACCAGAGACCAAGGATTCTACTTTCATCTTTCAACTACTGGTACTGTACTTTTTTTTAATTTTGTTGTCCCAAACCAAGGGAGCATGCCAGACTGACCTGTATTTCTTCTTCTTTGTTCAGCGTTCCTTCATTTATATTCCGCCATTTTGAATAATGTGGTATATTTATATTCGCGCTCGGGTTTCCTTCGGCCCCGTAGCCCGCGCCTGCGATACGCTAATGATATATACCGCATTATTCAAAATGGCTGAATATAAATGAAGGAACGCCGAACAAAGAAGAAATACAAGTCAGTCTGGCGTGCTCCCTTGCCCAAACCTATTATTAGCAGCTGCGGGTTATCCGATGGTGCGGGTAAAAGTGACATTTTTGTTGCTGTGCGGGTTATCGCCCAGAAAATACAGTACTGGGAAGTTTTATGTTAATTTTTTACAACAAATAACACTGCAGTCCAGTTCCAGAGAAGACAGATGCCAAAATCATTCGCATCAGCAACTTGTTTCTTGTCGGCCATTTCTTATGGAGCTGTTGCTAGGTTGCCAGGGTCTTAACCGCTGTTATTATTATATGTGTCTGTGGATTCAGAGATAATACCAAAATTTATGCGGTGATTATTGTGAATATTAGTGTACTGTACAGGCCTGTCTAGACAATTAAACCTTTTGTAATTCGATATTTGGGCAAGAAATGGGTCAATAAGCCATTTTATTTGTACGCTAGTCATTATATACTATTTTAGATCAATCATCTTATCTATTAAATGCTGAAATTGTAAGTATCTTTTAAATTAACTAAATATATATCATACACGCGTTGGGATTCAGACATTCAGGGTCTGAAATTTGCGGTATCCCGATATCCACGGGATACTAAAATTTCATTTTGGATACTAACTTCTGTTTTCCTTGTATCCCGACGGGATACCACGAAATTTCAAAAATCGGGATAGCGGAAAAGGCCTCCGTTGGTCTCCTGATAGCTTTGTTAGCACCACTGATCTATATAAGTCGCCATCTTGGAAATTGAGTGATAGCGTCGTTGATATTTGTCAATCTCGTCCCCAGGACCTTCGCGGGGATGGTTGTCTGCTTGCTACCCGAAGGCCTTCACGGGGATGTTTGAATATTAATTTATAAGTAGTGTTGGGTTTTTTTATTAAAATAATTTCGGTGAATATGCTAAAATATCTAATTAAAAAAACAAAAACTCCTGCGGAATCAGCTCCTGTAGAAGACGTTGTAGTGAATGTCGTCGT
>JAWNZC010000141.1:1495000-1677500 GCA_035771165.1 Paragorgia papillata
AAGGAATTCAATTCCATGCTTATTAAATTCGAACTTCACGATGAACTTCACAACGAACTTCGCGAACTTTCGTAGCTACCAAGTTCCCAACCTTGCAACGAATGTTGACAAACGAATTTCAAAAGCAAGCTGAAACTGACTATAACATATCGAAATATAGTAAGGTTTGACTAAGTTCAATATCATTCGGCAGTACTCAAACCATACTATACAGTACACTGTATTTGGATTTGTATTTCCACACTGCCTACGCAGCACACTACCAGTATTAATATTAAATAACCATGGTTATCTGTTTTCCTTGCAGTTGGTGTGGACAAGCAGAGTGTCCATGGAGCATGTCAACGGATTGTTTGGACAGGAACATTCATTAAGTTTTCTTCCTTTAAGCCACATTGCTGCCCAGGTAAGAACTTCTGACCTCCAATCAGTGCAGGAATAAATGTGGTTAAAAATATTTAGGCAAAGTTAACTGCAGATGTAGTTAGCCAGCGGTATTCTCATTCATAGTTCTTGGGGAGTCCCAAGTTCTTAAGACGTCGAAGGGCTTGCACGAGTGTCACCTACGCTTGCAGGTACGTCGTTACAGCATTGGCACATTGCTGCTCGTTGGTCGCTCTTGCTTGCTAGTTACTAGCATTGCTTAAAAGTTATTGCTATACAGCTTTGCAGCTGTGGATTGCTTGCTTGTTTCACCCGTCCCAACCCCCCCCCCCTTTTACAGGTGAGTAACCAGTTATATAGACATGTGCTATATACTTATTATTCCACTGAGTTTTCAGTGTGACAGGTGCCGGGAGGTCTGCCTTGGCAGAGTTGTCATGGTGACCTCTTACTGCTTCCAATCTTATCCAGAACCCAGGATTGGCTGGATTGCTCAATTGCTTGCTCATTGCTTAGCTCGATTGCTATGGCTAGCTTGCTTACTAGCCTTTGCCCAGGATTGCTCAATTGTTTGCTCACTGCTTAGCTCGATTGCTATGGCTAGCTTGCTTACCAGCGTTTGCTACCTACGGCACCTACCTCCAATGTCAACGAGTATCTAGCAGTTAACCATAGTTAATAGAAAACAGACATGGTTTGGAAACCCGGCAAATTTCAAAGCGGTTAACAATCAAGCTACGATTCATGTTGAAAGGTACATGAAGGTGCCAAATCCTTTGTTTTAGGTTTATTAATATTTAAACAGTACGGTTGAGTGATTGAACCCAAACGTTGCTATTGGATGATTGCTTCATTATACAGAAAACACAATATGTTCAGTAACCGTGAAAGTGCAAATATTTCCATAAACCTGAACAAAAACATAAAACAATGACTTTTGTTGAGCTTCCAAACCATGTCTAGTTTCTATTAACTATGGAATAACCAACATTATGTATGGATCAATTCTTCCTGTAACCATCCCCCCCCCCCCTGGGCAATACCCCAGGGATTTGTAATTTTTTATGAAGCTCATCGCAGATTCCCCACCCCCAGGACTTTGAAATTTGACAATTCCCCACCCCGGGGCAAGACTGAAAAACTAATACAAGAACACATGAGTTTTAACATCAAACAAATGTATAATTAAACACATTTTAACATCAAATGTAAATTAACTTAAACAGTGGCTGGCTCATTTCTGTTGCTGCTTCCTTTGAGTCTAGTTTTTTCCCGCTTTTTCGCCACCCCTGCATCGATTTTTGGCAACCTGAGAAATCTTTCAATTAATTCGTCACCATTTTGAATATGAATGGAACTAGTCACGAATACAGCAGAGCCTACTTTTCTTCCTCTCTCTCAGCGAAGAAATAAGGAAAAGAAGGCTCTGCTAACTTGTTTACTGTCGGGTCAACAGAAATCAAGATGTCACATTTGCAACCCCTTTCAATCTCGCTTTAATTTTAACCATCCGTACTTATATGCAAGTTTTAAGTTTCTCTTTTATGTTTTTTATAAAACCGTTATTGTGAGATTTTTTGCAATTTTAATTTAAGACAATTTTGTTTCTGTAAGAAGTGCTAAAAGTATAGTGACATATAGCCTCCTTAAGGGAGGGTTATAGTATCTTTTATAAGGATCCACTACTTCAAAAGACCCCTGCAATAACTTAATGTATACGTTGTCGATTGCAGGTCGCAGATATGTACATGATTATGCAAGTGGCTGGAACTGTCTGGTTTGCTAATGCCGATGCTTTGAAGGTATGGTACAGGCCGGCAGTGCATGGTATTTCTCTAATTTCCCTATTTAGATCATGCCTGTATGGGCCAGTGAACTCTATAGGAAGACTGGAACGCTAACTCCATAAACAGGCCCTATGATTGGATGAAGCCAAAAATCTTTAAATGTTAAGTTAAAGCTATTGAAGTTAAAGCTATTGAAAAATGCTATTTGGTATAGAAACGTCAATACTTTAGCTAAAAGGGAAATATTTAAAAAATAGAAAAACAACTGCCATTTTGTTTGCCGAACGTTACAAAATGGCAGTTGTTTTTATAGTTTTTAATTATTTCCCTTTTAGCTAAACTCTTGAAGTTTCTATACCATATAGCATTTTTCAATAGCTTCAGTTTCATATACAGCCCAATGTTCGGCGTTAATAAGTATTTCAGCTCAAAACTCAAAAAAACTACAACAAGTTTATTAGTGTTATTTCCCAACGAAATATGGCCGAACATTTACCACATTTGAAAAAGTTTAAGATAACGAGGAAACTTATGCTATACATCAAATTGAAGGCAATGCTATTTCTAAAAACATACGTACACAATGTTTCAATATAACGGGCTTTGGGTCGGTCTCGCGGGCTAGTGCTGGCTACACTACACATTGCGGGTTATGAAACTTGCGCCTGTACTCTAAAAGCTCACTCACACTCAGTGAGTGGCCCCTCACACTCAATAAGTACAACTCAACACTCAATGAGTCTCCACTCACCCTCAAGACTCACCCTCACTGAGTATGAGACTACACTCACTCTCTAACCATTCAATTGAATGGTTGGAGAGTGAGTATAGTCTCATACTCAGTGAGTCTGAGGGGTCACTCATTGAGTGCGAGTGTGAGTGTGAGTGAGCTTTTAGAATACAGGCATTAGTCACTCCAATCGAATGAGGGTAGTACTCGCGGATGAGTATAGAGTAGTTGGTTTTCTCCTGTGCCTCGAGGGTTTTTCACCGTGTTCTCCGGTTTTCCTCCCTCTGCAAAATCAACACCGTAGTTTCTCAGTTAATTCCACCAACTTCATTAAGTTATCAGTATCTAAATACCGTCATATCTTATGCCCTTAATACGTAAGTCGCGTTATTCAGTGTAGAGACGAGTGTAGAGTGTAGTGCCCACCACCTGTAAATTCTTAATTTGTAATAAAAATCAATGGTGTGGTGTGGTGTGGTGTGGTGTGGTGTGGTGTGGTGTGGTGTGGTGTAGTGTAGTGTAGTGTGAAGTGTAGTGTAGTGTGTAGTGTAGTGTGAAGTGTAGTGTGAAGTGTAGTGTGAAGTGTAGTGTGAAGTGTAGTGTGAAGTGTAGTGTGAAGTGTAGTGTGAAGTGTAGTGTGAAGTGTAGTGTGAAGTGTAGTGTGAAGTGTAGTGTGAAGTGTAGTGTGAAGTGTAGTGTGAAGTGAAGTGTAGTGTGAAGTGTAGTGTAGTGTGAAGTGTAGTGTAGTGTAGTGTAGTGTAGTGTAGTGTAGTGTAGTGTAGTGTAGTGTAGTGTAGTGTAGTGTAGTGTAGTGTAGTGTAGTGTAGTGTAGTGTAGTGTAGTGTAGTGTAGTGTAGTGTAGTGTAGTGTAGTGTAGTGTAGTGTGAAGTGTAGTGTGAAGTGTAGTGTGAAGTGTAGTGTGAAGTGTAGTGTGAAGTGTAGTGTGAAGTGAAGTGTGTGTGGAGTGGAGAGTGGTGTACTAGTGTGGTGTGTTGTATTGCATTACATTGCATTGTATTGTATTGTATCGTATTGTATTGCATTACATTGCATTGCATTGCATTGCATTGCATTGCATTGCATTTCATTGCTGCATTGCATTGTATTGCATTGCATTGTGTTGTAATTTGTTTTATCGATATCTATTTTTTTCAAGGGAAGTCTTGGCGAGACGTTAAAAGAAGCACGTCCAACAATGTTTTTCGCAGTGCCTAGGTAAGGTGTTCTGATAATTTGGCCACAACTATATATATACTATCCTTTTGTGTGTGTTGTGCAATAATTGACAGTCCAGATTGTGGCGTGCTTGATTATAAACAACACATTCTAGTCACTGATCTCTATATAATTGACGTTTCTCTCTGACGAAAGGCCTTCGCTCGAAACGTTAGATTCCTACGTTCTCTGTTTCGGCAGTATATCTAACCTTACTATATTTCGATTGTTGTTTCTACACTGCCTACGCAGCACGCTCCTTTTTATATAACTGCATGGATTGCTCATTCGGCTCCAAAAATGAAGCCACTGGACGTGACGAATTTGGAGTACCAAGTTGGCCGCCACGGAAAATTGTATGTTTTCGTAGCACGAGACGTAAAGAGCCACATTAAGAAAATATCTGCCATTGGTATGAAACAAAGAACACAGCGCAATGTTAAAAAGCTTAGGTTTTACATTTGTTGGTATTATTAAGCAGTGAAACGTGTTATTTCGTAGTTTTTTACTTTGCCCAGTGATTGATAAACTTGCCTATATCAACAAAACACGTAAAAAACCCCAACGAAATCAGTGAATAACTTCATTATAGAACTATTTATATAGCTTTGGTGTTCAAACATATGTCTTTATAAAACCTTGAAGTATGTCGTTGACAATTTCGAATTGTGTTTGCTTGTATTTTCCTTCTGATTTCCAGTGGTAACGGTAAATTGCTATCTGACAAATGACAATTGTTTTACGGCTTTTCCGACTCCCCGGTAAACTCTTACACTCTTAAGCCCAGTGGCGCAACTTCGGGGGCATGCTCCCCCGGGAAATTTTTGAATCTAGGGTCTCTGAAATGGCATTTCCTGCAGTTTGAGGGCACTTTTGAGCAAAATCTAATCACTCGCACTCCGATTCAAAATCTGTTAAAGTGGGCAGATTATTTGAATAGATTCATAACTGCATTCATTCCATTCCGCATAGCCTGCGCGCATAGCCTAGTGGAAGACATGATAATAATATAATGTCATGACATGATAATAATAATAATGACGTCAGAAAATGCTCGGGGCCCCTAATTAATTCCTTTTGCTCGGGGCCCATGGGGTTTACCCATCCTTCCCACCCAGTAGTTGCGCCACTGCTTATAAACTATCTCTCTAACTCTTTCCTGTCCGAATTGGTCTTTAGTACAGTAAAAACCCGCTAACAAGAACCTGCTTTTTACCAAATCAGCCTGGGATAGGTTCTTATATTCTTATATATTCTTATATATATAAATTCTTAATTTCAGCCTGAGGTTCTTATAGTGGAAGGTTCTTGTTAGCGGGTTTTTTACTGTATTTTATTCTGGCTAACGCCAGACGATTTTATTCACCTCTGGGGAAGCCCTCGGACAGGAATGAGTTATGCCCGCAAGTTAGTGGCTTCAAAAGGTTTACTGCTGACCATAAAGGATGAGCAGTCCACTTATATAGAGATCAGTGATTCTTGTCCATTTTTCATTGTCCTGACTTCTCACGTGTGCACCAGGCTTTACTCACGTGTGACAAAGTTAATAAAACTCTAAATTTTTTATTTTTTTTGGCTATGCAGAGTGTGGGAGAAAATTATGGAAAAGCTGCTTGAGGTTGGACGGAGCACAACTGGGATGAAACGAAGAATCGCGCGGTGGGCCAAAGGCGTCGGCTTGAGGGGGAACATGAACATCGAAAGTGGGTAAGTTTATTCTAGTACCCAGGCCAATTTGGGGTTGGCATCAACCTAAGATTGTTTCTGATTGGTTTAGATCACTTACCCTAACAGTAGATACATGCGCGCCCCGGCGTGCCTATTTTTTATTCTGTAGTTGAACGTTTCTTGTGTTTTAGGCGATCACCTCCTTTTGGTTGGACAGTAGCCAATGCCGTTGTTTTGAAGAAGGTATAACCACAGTTCATCGCTAAAAAATGGTGTTTAGCAGCTGACATTGTATAATAATAGTAATAATAATAATAATAATAATAATAGTAATAGTAATAGTAATAGTAATAGTAATAATGGAAACTTTATTAATGATTTTTTTTTTCTAAACAAACAATTGTAAATCTCACTCATCGAGGTAATTTACAATCGACTACTTGAATCACAACTAAGCTACTTAATAATAATAATAATAATAATAATAATAATAATAATAATAATAATAATAATAATAATAATAATAATAATAATAAAATTTTAATAATAATTTTAATAATAATAATAACTTTTGTTATGTACTATTTAAAACACGAGCAGGAGTGTTTTATCAGATATTTTATCAGATATAAAACACGAGGCGAAGCCGAGTGTTTTAGATCTGATAAAACACGTTCTGCGAGTGTTTTGAATGGCTTAAAAAACGATCACCATTTGATAAGTTCGTTGGCGTAGTAATTTCGAAAAATAACGTTGTCTAAGGCGAGAAAATCAAAGCTAAAGTTTATGTAAATAAGGAGAAAATTTTATCAGATATAAAACCACGATACGGTTATGATTTTTCTTTGTGTTTTCCTCATGAATTATTAATGAGTTTTTTAAGTTTGTATAATATATTATTAAACACTTATGGCACCGTGGGAAACAGTGTGTTTTGCAGCCCCGAGACTGCCCTTGTTTCCCGAGGGCAACAACGAGGGGCAACAAAACACACTGTTTTCCCGAGGTACCAGTTAAATAAGTGTTTTGTTATATATCAAGTGTCAAATGACAACAAAAATGTTGAGCAAAACCTTAAGACATAGTTTTGAATGAAGGAAAAATGGAAAAAGCAAAGACAAACTGAACCTTGCCATCTACTTCTGGTTTTGATATTTTCCCCTGGGGAAAACTACAAGTAATGTTGCCCGTTGCGATGGGTTACGCGGGAAACATCACGATTTTCGGACCGCCACGGAGAGAACCGCTCACTCATTCAGAAAGTTAGAAAAACGAACTTTGACACTTGACTATATAACATGTGTTATTTCTTGTTGTGTGTAGGTCAGAGCTGCTCTTGGGTTTGACCGCTGTCGACATCTTGCTACAGGCGCCGCTCCAATCACCATGGAGACGCTGAGGTATTACCAAAGTCTCAACCTGCCATTGTTTGAGTTGTATGGAATGAGCGAATGTTCCGGTCCGTTTACAGTAGCGAAACCTTTGAAGAGTCTGGCTGGCTCATGTGGCCCAATTATGAACGGCATGAAGATAAAAATCGACAAACCGGACGAGGAGGGGAATGGAGAGGTACTGTACGTACATATAAACTAGTAGGGTATGTTGTATGGGTTTTTGGTGAAGGGTGTAAGAGTGATCATATACATTTTAAGACCAAATCGGGACTATAGTTGCGAAAATGCAACATCAAGGCCTCCGGCTACACGCGTAAAAACGCACAACTTGTTCACGGTTGTCAACAGGCGTGAACAATGTTGTGCTGCTCGCCGTGAACAATGTTGTGCTGCTCGCCGTGAACAAGTTGTCAACAAATTGTTCACTTATGGTTCGAACAACTTGTTCACGGATAAATCAACAGTCATGAACAAGTTGTTCCAACAGCACAGTTTTTATAGCCAACAACGTTGTTCGCACATGATACAACATGTTGTAACAGCATGACGAAATAACAACGATGAACAACAATGTTACAACAATGGTGAACATGGTTGATGTATCAACACGTTCTTCGGTTGTTACAACATGCGTGAACAACAGTTGTTGTTTCATCAAGCTGTAACAACTTGTTGAAACAATGATGAACAATGTTGTTCATTTATCAATGTTGTTCATATATGTCAACAAGTTGTTACAGCATTGTTCAGGCAACAATGCTGTAACAACTTGCGAGATTTTTACGCGTGTATATGGAATCGAACCTGCGACCTTGCGGTTGTGGTACAGTACTCTGACCACTGGCAACGGCTTCCTTCTATCTTTTTTTTTTGGGGGGGAGGGGGGGGGGGGGGGAGTGGGGCAGGGGCAGTGGGCAGAATCCGCGATGGGGGACACCATCCACTGGGACACCGGGATTCCCGGCAAGCGAGAGGCGGAATCTCGGTTTAACGCGGGGCTGGCCTAGTTGTCATATAAACTAAGTCAAATCGTAAAGGGAAATGATCCGGTTGGGAGGTCTCGGGAAACGTGAGGGCTTAATAGGCGAGGGGGACCGTATGTGTTTTTCCATGTTAGAGCAAGGATTAATTCAATTAAGGATTAATAAGGAGTAATTTAATACTGACTGTAATCGATTTTCTGTTAAAGGAGTTATTGTAGAGAGAAAATACAACCTGTTTTACTTGGGGGTATATTTTTATTTTTTGCATAATGGAGGGGACATGTTGGAAGTAATATACCAAACACGAGAAGGAGTGTTTAATTTGATATCAAACACCGAGAAGTGTGATGAAAAACCAGGTTTTTTAATCAACCGTCCGAGGCGTTTTGATATCAGATCAAAGTCATCAAACACAACTTTCGAATGTATGATATAGCTTCTCAAATGAGTCCGTATTTTAAGTAATAGTTAAAATATGAGTGGCCGATCTTTATGGGCATTTACAATGGAGCCGAAGGCGAGCCATTGTAGATGCCCATAAAGATCGGACGCGAATATTTTAACTTACTTATCAAATTGTAAGTAATATATCATACACTCGGAGGAGTGTTTCATCAGGATATCCAAACACCGAAGACGTTTGTATGATATAGCATCTCAAACAAATCAGTATTTTAAGAGAAAATCAAGATGAAAGTTTGCCTAATTTATGTAATTTCTTCCTCCAATATCCAAACCACCGACACGGTACTGATTTCCTTTGTGTTTTCTTCATGAATTATTAATGAGCTTGAGATGCGTAAATGATGAATACTTTGTTTATGAGTCGTAGAAAAGGTTAAATAAGATCAATTTAACACAGAAAAAGCTGAATTTGAGCCACTAGTGCCTATTAACTTTGATAAAACATTGATGTTTTATTAGTCAATGTTTTATTCGTATTTAAAGATGCTGATTAAACATTCATTTCTTTTGAATTTTTTTCATGAATTTTTAATGAATTTCGGATAAGAGAAATTTAATAAAGTTGGCTTAATTCATGCAGGTGTTTGATCACATATCCAAACTCCGTCTCGGTACTGACTTCCTATGTTTTTATCCTATGATGAATTAATAAGTTTGAGAAGGAAATTTAATAGAGGAAATTCAGTAAATTGTTTATACTCAGAATAGGTCTGAGTTCTAATCATTGAGCCACTAGAACTCAGATGGAAGAACAAGGATCTGTTTAAGGTGAAAATAATGGCTCTTTGCTGCCTTTAAAGCCCTAATCAAACGAGAACGCAAGTCATCGCAACGAGTTAGCTTACGATGATTTGCGATGCCACTAGTCAAACGTCGGCACAAGTCGTCGCAAGGTCTGCACTTCCGCTAGTTCCCACGCCTTTTCGCTAGTTCTCATGGTAGTTTCTATGGCGACGGAGCACGAAAGACTTGCATCGACTTGTGTTTTGTGTTCAAACGCAAGTTCTCGCAAGTTGAAGAAAACTTGCGATGAAATTTGAACAAGATCAAATTAGTCGCAAGCTAACGCAAGTCATCGCAAGCTGGCGGTCAAACGAAACACAAGCAAGCACAAGCTAAAACTTGCGACGAATTGCGTTCTTGTTTGATTAAGGCGTAACACCTACGTCACTATACTTACCCGTATGGATGGTTAGGTGCAGACATGCATGTTTAAGAGTGTCCAGCCGTTGTTCGGTTACTTGGATACAGGTCTAGGGCCATGTAATGGTCCCCAGCCTTGACCTGTCCACCATGCTCCGTGTCTGCACCTATCACACCGATTATTTTGGTGGAAGTTTAATTACTGTGGTTGAAGATTAATGGGTGGGATGGAGGGCACAAATTTTCCTCTCTCGCTGTCTTCTTTAGCTATCGACTACGCAGAATAATGGCTCTATCAAGCTGGCTCTGCAGAGCGTACTGTCTGACACCTGAGAGTTCTCGTCTCTTTAATGGGCTTGCTATCGCCCCATGCCCTGCGCGTTCCTTTGTTGTTAACCTTGGTTATAAATACCCTCATTTAGAAGCCCCTGGTATCATGGTAATCACCGTACAGTGTCAAGCATTGTGCAAATCGTGGTGAGTAAAATATTTCTTTCTATATGTTTGCTTGTTTGTGTACATGTAGATCTGTATGCTCGGACGACATTTGTTTATGGGCTACTTAAGCAATGAAGAAAAAACGAAGGAAGCTCTCGATGAAGATGGGTATCTTCATTCTGGGGATATTGGCAAAGTCGATGAGGTAAGTTCTGCGTTTGACTGTGCTTAACGCATTTCAAAGACTCCAAAGTTTAAAGATGTTGTACTGTAGTTACTTTTTACTGTTGTTGTGGTTTTTGTGATGGTGATGATAGTTTTTGTAGTGGTGATAGTTGTGGTTGTTGTTGTTGTTGTTGTTGTTGTTGTTGTTGTTGTTGTTGTTGTTGTTGTTGTTGTTGTGGTGGTGGTGGTGATGGTTGTTGTTGTTGCTGTTGTTGTTGTTGTTGTGGTGGTCGTGGTCGTGGTGGTATAGGTTTTGTGGTGGTGATGGTTCTTGTTGTTGTGCTGGTGTTGGCTTTTGTGGGTGGTTGTTGTGGTAGTATGTTTCTCGAGTACCTGGTCCTAAATATTATCGTAATGTGTCTTTGAAATTCTTACAGGATGGATTTTTGTTCATCACTGGTCGAATAAAAGGTTGGTATAGACGTAATAAACAAATTTACTCTATATCTAAATTTGATATGTTGCCTCTACACAAAATAATGAACTGATGAGCTGTGGACTGGAGTGGACTTTGAACTGGAGTGGACCTGAATGTCCAGTTGGGCTGGACGTTGGACCGGACGTTGGACCGGACGTTGGACTGGACTTTGATGAGAGGGGTGCTTATTAGAAAGTGTGGTTATTAGAGATAGTGTTCTGATCAGAGAGTGTGCTGCACTTACAGTACGATACTCGTCCTTATACATGTTCATTTTTTGTCTTCCCAGAGCTTATCATCACGGCTGGAGGTGAGAACATAGCTCCTGTCCCCATCGAAGATCAAGTGAAAGAAGAGCTTCCTGTTATCAGCAATATGGTGTTGATTGGAGACAAGAGAAAGTTTCTTTCCTGTCTACTTACACTCAAGGTAGTTATTTATACTTTTAGAAGAGAGTAATCTCGTCCCCAGGGCGTTCGTGAAGGGATGCGGCGAGGCGAGAGACCGCCCTGGCAAAGGCTGGAGATCACATGAAATAATACTCAAATATATTTGGAAATTCTCTCGCCAGTTGAAAACATTTAGGGCTGTTTAAACTAGAGAAAATAACTCGCGACTTAATTAAGAAGCGTCTTATTTAAGTCGTGAACACACTCGTATAAATGGTCAATTGCATAGAGATCATATAAATACTAGAGGGGGGCATCCTATCTTAATTTCAGCCAACCGCGGGTAACCAATTGAACGCCGCCATCTTGGATATTTTTGGAGGCAAACATTAGGCGCGTTGGTTGGCAAAGGACTGGGTCTAGTACATTTGCCAACCAATTGACTGAAATCTCATATAGGTGATGGCGGCTGCCATGTGGTTAACACCACTGCCAAACGTTTGCGCATGCGTGAATTCGCTGAGTAAACATTGCAAGAGAATTGGGAACGAGCCGTGGCGACAACAACCAGACAGTGAAGAATAAGTAAGACTCGACTATTCATTTGTGTTTTATAAAAAGGGTAAAGAAAATTAATAAGGAATAAATATCTCAACTATTGATTTTTTCTTTGTCTTGATTTTGTTTTTGGCTATATATGGACAGTTCACTTGTTCTTGTTTTGCGTGTGTGCTGGGGTAAAGGGGTAAATTCAGAGAGTGTTACAGTATTGACAAAGAACCCATGTACAAATTACCTACCTTATCTTTTTGGTAGTATGCTTATAATTTTAACTTTTGTGTTGGACTCTCGGACCAGTCCAAATATTTCAGTGTTTTCCCGCTCTTTTTCCGAGGACGAGCTCGGACGTCGCGCATGCGCAAAACGTTTGGCAGCGGTGTCCATGTGGTTTCAATTGGCCATTTCCTAAAAGAGTTGAAGACTGGTGACGGGTTAGGACCGCTAGGGTACTTGGGATCGTTTGGAGGGACATATTTCATGCTTGGTAGCGTAAGCACAATGAAAATGTTCCTTCAAATGGTCAATTTGTTCGTGACATAGTAAGTCACGACTAAAATAAGTACAAGGTTGAAAGCTAGTCCAAAATAAGTCGCGACTTACGAGAAATTGACCGTTTATACGGGTGTGTTCGCGACTTAAAAAGCACGCGTTTTAATTAAGTCGCGACTTAAGAGAAATTGACCGTTTATACGGGTGTGTTTGCGACTTAAAAAGGACGCGTTTTAATTAAGTCGTGACTTAAGAGAAATTGACCGTTTATACGGGTGTGTTTGCGACTTAAAAAGGACGCGTTTTAATTAAGTCGCGACTTACGAGAAATTGACCGTTTATACGAGTGTGCTCGCGACTTAAATAAGACGCGTCTTAATTTAGTCGCGACTTATTTTCTCCGTTTAAATGGCCCTACTATACTTGCCGTGTATATCTCGTAGTCATTACCATACCATCTCCCTGCTTCGATCACGCTTGCGATATGATTCAGAGTAGTTCCTAGTGTTGTTAAATTTGTATTCGTTTGTCAATTATTTTTCACTTTCAGATTTTTTCTGTTTTCAGGTCGTTATGAATCTTGATACAGGAGAACCAACGGACGAGCTTACTAAAGCGGCTGTGGACTTCTGTAAAAAACATGGCTCGGAGGTAAAAACTGTGTCTGAGGTTCTTGAAAATAAAGATGAGAAACTGATGAAGGCCATTCAAGATGGTATTAATCGGTACAACGAGAAGGCTATCTCACGAGCTCAGAAGGTACGATTGAATTAGCACATGTAGTCCACTTTACTCTACTCTACTGTACCCTTACTCCTACTCTACTCCAATCCTACTCCACTCCTACTCTAGTCCACTCCTACTCCACTCCACTCCTACTCTAGTCCACTCCACTCCTACTCCACTCCATTCCATTCCTACTCCACTTCATTCCTCCCCCATTCCACTCCTACTTTACTCCACTCCTACTCCACTGCTACTCCACTCCACTCCTACTCCACTCCACTCCTCTCCACTCCACTCCACTCCACTCCACTCCACTCCACTCCACTCCACTCCACTCCACTCCACTCTACTCTACTCTACTCTACTCTACTCTACTCTACTCTACCCTACCCTCTACCCTACCCTCTACTCTACTCTACTCTACCCTCTACTCTACCCTCTATTCTACTTCATTCTATTCTACTTCATTCTGCTCTGCTCTGCTCTGCTCTGCTCTGCTCTGCTCTGCTCTGCTCTCCACTCCACTCCACTCCACTCCACTCCACTCCACTCCACTCCCCACTCCACTCCCCACTCCACTCCCCACTCCACTCCCCACTCCACTCCCCACTCCACTCCCCACTCCACTCCCCACTCCACTCCCCACTCCACTCCACTCCACTCCACTCCACTCCACTCCACTTCTAATCTCTTTTAGACAGTCTGTTCTTGATTTCTTCTTTGTTTTTCAGATTCAGAAATGGTGCATTCTCGAACAAGATTTTTCCATTCCTGGCGGAGAACTTGGTGAGTTTTGTTTCCACACCCTTGCGACGTACTTGATCCAAGACCAAATTTGCTCAGTAACGGTGAACCAAAACCAGGCACTGATTAAACATTTCTTTACTTGTTTAGGTCCCACCATGAAGATGAGGAGACCGATTATAAACAAGATGTATGCCGAGAAAATCGACGCATTTTACAACTAAATCTTGGAATTTTCAAGTATTTACATGGTTAATCTCAATATAACTGAATTGCCCGTTATTTAAAGTGTGTATGTAGCGAAAATTACGTTTTTTTATTTAAAAGAACGCTTAAAATGACAAAGTAACATTTTTTGTAGTTTCTTGTTTCCCTGCTTCGTTTTTGAGATATTTCAGTTTGTTTGATATGCAAACTAAACATCTTGACGTCACATGTGCATATTGAGTTATCGGAGAATGTTAGATATCTTTGCTGTTATCAAACCAAATTAATTCGAAGGAAGCGTGTGGATGTGTCTCTCCCACAACACCAAACATGTAGAATTTTGTTGATTATGTTTGATAATAGCATAGATATATAAACTTTTCGGATAACTCATTGTGCAAGATGTTTAATTTGCATATTAGGGAAGCTGAAATATCTCCACAAGCAAGGAAACGAGAAACTGCAAAACCTGTTATTTTGTCATTTTAAAGGGTATTGGCAATAAAAATTAAGTTTGTTTAATTTGAAAGAAATTGTAATAGAAGATCCTTTACAACTTTTTCATGTCTTTCTTCGTTTGCAAGATATTTCAATTTGTATAATATGTAAATGAGATGGGCTCTGATGTCAGGAGCATGGTTCAGTATTTTTACACAAAGCAGCATCAGTTATGAAATGTTCAGTGTCACAAGGCGTTTTTATGTGCACAGTTTCAAGTGATTTCGTTGAACAAATTTATAGATATAACTGATTTTGCTATGTGTGAAAATACTGTACCCTGCTCCTGGACGTCAGAGACCATCTCATTTACATATTAAACAAATTGAAATATCTTGGAAACCAAGAAAGATGCGAAAAAATTGTAAAGGAACTTCATTAGAATTTTATGAGTTCTTTCAAATTAAACAAACTTAATTTTTGTTGCCAATGTTCTTTAAGTGTTTTTTCAAATATGACGAACTTAATTTTTGCTTTATCATTTATTTAATGTCGTCAGCAGTGAACATGTTAAAGTGAACATGTTAAAGTCCCATTGGTATTTCAGATCGATCATGCCTTTCGTAATGTATAACGTTTATACATATTTGTAGTCTAAAAAGCGAAAACTAATTAATAAAAACAGAAGTGTTTTGTGCTACTTTTCGTGTCCTTCGAAAACCAAGTCAACTATATATTCTGACAAAATTAAAAAGTGAAATTTCACAAGTGAAAGCGTATATTCTTTTGTTGCGATGCAGGTCATTGATTTTCCTTTCTTATGTAATGTTTTCTGTATATTATAGTCAGTTTCGGCTTGCTTTTGAAATTCGTTTGTCAACATTCGTTGGAAGGTTGGGAACTTGGTACGGAAGTTCGCGAAGTTCGTTGTGAAGTTCGCCGTTGAATTGAATTCCTTTGGTAAAATCATGGAGAAGAAGATTATTTGTTGTATAGAATATAATAATACTTGGTTAAGCAGAAACAAATTGCCGACTTAAATTTGTATCTACCTCGCAACGTAATTCGGAGCATTGCAACGTAAGTTCGGAATGTTCATTTCAATTATACGTATCGGATTTCAAAAGCAAGCTGAGACGGACTATAAATATTTGTATAGGTAATAGCATGGTTTCGAGTGCAATTTGGAAAAATCATGCTATTACTTATTAATAATAAACATGAAAAAATTTAACTTGGGGAGAATCTTTCCAATCAAAATGCTTTGTACAAATAACATACATGAAAAAATTTAACAGGAAGAGCTTTTTTTCTAGTCAAAAATGATTTTTGTACAAATTAAAAAAAACTGCACTGCTCTCAGCCAATCAGAATTGAGAAATTTTTTCATGTTTATTATTAATCAGTTAACCGTACTTATTTTATGCTTATATATATATATATGTATTATGTAATTTATCTATATTTAAGAAATAGAAAATGGGCGCCCGTGTTTATATAGCCTGATGCAAACACGAGAGTGAGTTGGGAGAATTCGAAAGTTTATGTGAACCCGAGCCGTAGGCGAGGGTTTACATAAGTACTTTCGAATTCTCCCAACTCACTCGAGTGTTTGCATCAGGTTATATAAATACAGGGCATCCATTTTCTATTTCTTTTATGAAATAAGGCTAAAAAATGTTCCGTGACATCACAACCGTGTTCACATAGCCTGATATAAACACGGTAATTGACCAAGCACAGCGTGCGTAAGACGCAACCTATTTTATAAATACTAATGTTATGGCTATACGCTGGTGCTATGAACTAAGTTATCCTACGGACCTACCAGAAGAGTAGCCGCCATACGACAAAGTTCAGGATCACAGCTAAGATGTAGGTGTTGATTTTACGGAGGGAAGAATACCAGAGAGGGAGAACCCGGTGAAAAACCGTCGAAGCACAGGAGGGATGAACTAAACTCTACTTCCATGAGTCCTAAGTTCGACAACGGGGTCATTCCCAAGCGGTCACTCATCCAAGTACTAACCCCGTCTAACCTGTCTTACCCAGTGAACTCGATGTAAGTTAAAATGTGATACCTGGAACGCTAACGAAGGACCAAAAAGTGAGGCAAAAAGTTCCAGGCCCCTGCGCGGTTTGCAGGTACGATTCAGTCTCCCACAAAATGTTTTTTTACACGGCCGCCCGTCTTGAGCGAACTGCGAAGGCTCGAAAAAAGGTTTGAAAAAATTATTTATCAGACTAAACGTGCATTTAATGGTTTCCCATTGTTGTGCAGCGCTGTTGTTGTTTTATTTACTGTATAGCAGTCCAAAACTATACAGTAAATTAAGCTAGGGATGAAAATAGGCTGAGAAAACAGACGTCCGGCCTTTTGCTGGCTAGGATGAAAACAGCCAGCCGAAAAGGTGAGAACAAGAGTGAGAAAGCTATTCTTGTACGAGTTTGAAGACGTATTGATACTTGATATTTCATAATATACATCTATGTCATTTTCTTATTTCTGCTCCTTTAATTTCTTGTTCAGTTTTGTTAAACGGCCTTTTGTAACTAATGATATTTTAAGAAATATAAACTGACAACTTGATTGTTTATTTTTCACGTTTACTCATGGCTAGTTGTTGTTTTCGGTACGAATGCGGAATGCTTTTTAAACAAAACGAACTGATGAAACTGGTACTAACCTAAACGGCATATTCTATACTAAGTTTGTGTTGATTTTTTGTATCCTCTTCGGAGTGACGAAACTCTAATATATATGGTTTATAATATAACGAAAATTTGATTTAATTTCTTCACTGACAAACTTCCGTGCACGTTTTGTAAAGACGATGACTTTTCCTATAGCAACAAATAGACAATCACTGCATAATTAGTTCGGCAGCATAGCACAACCAATCAAAATTTAAAATGCACGTTTAGCAAAGCGTCATAAAATGATTCAATAAATAATTTTTCAAACCTTTTCGAGTCTTCGCAGTTCGCTCAAGACCGGTGACCGTGTAAAAAACATTTTGTGGGAGACTGAATCGTACCTGCAAACCGCGGAAGGGCCTGGAACTTTTTGCCTCACTTTTTGCCCCCCGAATGACTGGACGTTAGCGTTCCAGGTATCACATTTTAACTTACATCGAGTTCACTGGTCTTACCTTTTTGGTGAGAGGCAGCGCGTGCTTCCGAATGACGCTGACTCTGCTTACAGGACACGATTAGGATAAGCTCCCTAGGGTAATTTTAAAAAGGGACAGGTAACAAGTATGACGTCGGCACATGTAAATATATATAGCAATCTTGTCGAGTTGATATTCTGTCACGTCAGCAGCCGTCCGAGTGATACAAGTGCTCAAATATCACACATTTGCTTCGGTAAAATTCTTTAAAATTTTGTGCATATAGAAATAGGAAAACCTTAAACAACCTGATACTTAGTTTTTAAAAAATTTCGTAATACAAAACGTTTTTTAATCCAATAAGTTTATAGCGAAAAATCTGTCTTAACAACTTTCCCTAATATTTTTCTGTAGTTTTCTATGTGGAAAAAACTGACCAGGTGACATTTCTTTAGAAATTTTGACCGAAGAAAACTGGGGAATAGACGAAAACCGTGGAAATTTGACAAATTTCAAACGTTCAAACCATTATTATCATGATAGAAGCAAATATTTATAGCACTATTCAACAAATACTTCATAAGTGTGGTTCTCCTTCTGCAGTTCAGTATACATGCAGAATAAGTATAGTTAACAAATAGATTCCATTTTGCCGTTGTCTGTTCAGTTATAGATGCACAGATGACGTCACAACGTGGTAAAAACAAAAAAGTGGCCCACGAGACGCAGTCGAGTGGGTCACTGATGTTCTTACCACGTTGTGACGTCCTCTGTGCATCTATAACTGAACAGACAACAAAAAAATGGAATAAATAAATTTATACAATAAAAATTTAAAAGGTCTTTGTCGAAACTCGTGCCGGATTTTGGGGCATGAAGAAGGAAAAAGGCAAGTCAGCTGACGTGATCTGACGTGACCATGTGTCTGTCCTCTAATAGATCATGGCCAACAACCAATGAAAACACGCATAGCAACTAGGGTATTGTATAGTAATAGTTATTTTATAGACAGCAATAACCGTGGGCTATGACTGAACGTAAGAAGCCATGAAAAAACTAAAACTCTATAGGGAGCCATGCACTTTAATCAGTTCTTTGCTGCACAACAGCGCCGGATTTAGGACTGTGGAGGCCCCTGGGCGGTCCCTGACCAGCACAATATATCAATTCTATTTCTGAATGTATGCTAAGTTACATTAAAGAAATACCAAATCGTTTTCCGTGTTTGGATACTCTGATCCAAACACGCGGGAAATTGCGAGACTGGAGAAAAGCGTAACAAAACACGAGCTGTAGGCGAGTGTTTTTAGCTTTTCGAAAGTCGAGCAATTTCCCAAGTGTTTGGATAAGAGTCTCCAAACACGGAAAACCATTTGGTATTTCTTTTATAAAATAATCACAAGTGAATATGATATACTGTCCGACATTTTCAAAAAATCGTTTTGGCGGAATTTTCCGTGTTTGGAGATCCAAACACGGCAATTGACCAATCAGGGCTCGCGTAGTATACATGTTATTTTATAAAGTCATATAACTAATTAAACTATAAACATCAAAACATGCTAGAGGTTGAACTCCCACACGGAATCAGGTTTACAATAACAACTTGTCAACTCCATCCATCAATCTGTCATAATCGTCATAGTATACACTTTTAGAAGTGACCCTATATATCATCCATATATCTTTTGTCTTGTTTTTGACTCGTATTTTGGGCTCTCAAGATTTTTTTCATTTCAACACCTATTTTTTCAACTTTCAAGACATTTTTGTGGAGGCCCCCCTTAAACATTATTTTGTGGGGGCCCCCGGGGCGACCGCCCAGTCCGCCCTGTCCTAAATCCGGCACTGCTGCACAAGTGAAAAAGTATTCGTGCGACACTCCCACATCGTGACTATATAATCCTGACAGATTAAGATTGTATCTGTTCATAGTTAATAGAAAATATACATGGTTTGGAAGCTCAACAAAAGTCATTGTTTTATGTCTTTGTTCAGGTTTATGGAAATGTTTGCACTTTCACGGTTACTGAACATATTGTGTTTTCTGTACAATAAAGCGATCATCCAATAGCAACGTTTGGGTTCAATCACTCAACCGTACTGTTTAAATATTAATAAACCTAAAACAAAGGATTTGGCACCTTCATGTACCTTTCAACATGAATCGTAGCTTGATTGTTAACCGCTTTGAAGTTTGCCGGGTTTCCAAACCATGTATATTTTCTATTAACTATGATCTGTTTGACACCCGCTGAAAAACCAGTGGTGATACATTAGGAAATATTTAACAATTATTCTCCGAAGTGGAGGTGAATATCCACACTATTCACCGACACTGAGGTGAATAATTGTTTTAGCATATACCTCATAAATGAAATAACAAGTTTAATAACATTCTTATATTTTTCGGTATTTTTATACAAGACACGGCCGCTAGCAACTTGGGCACTTGGCGTACTCGATATTTGTCGACAAATCAGTTTTTACAACTTTTGAATATATTAATGGCTAGAAAATTGTAAAGAAACATACCTGTGGACACTCTTCTACTTAATTTTGTTGACTTTTCTCGTTATTCTACAACATCAGCCTCGTTTGTCAACAAAATCTCCTGCTTCGGTAAACACAAAGCAAAACTGGCCGCCATTTTGTTTTGCCGGCAGGTGACTAGTGCAGGATATCCCGAGCTAGAGGAACCAATCAGATTGCGTGAAAAGCACTATTCACCTGAGAGGTATATGCTAAATAATTATATATATCTTTGACATGACGTCATTCACATATCAAACTAATCCGAAGATCTGTGGAAGTAGTGAGATAGTCATATGGCAAGCTGTGAACGGGCGTTACTTATCGTTTTAAAATCTTTTTAAAGTATATCAGAGCAATCGTAAAAAAGAAATGCCAAAATATGAAGAAAAAAATTTTGCAACAATATATCATTCTTTATCTGTTTAAAAAAAAATTGAAATTTTGAAATGTTTTTTACAACCCGAAAAATGAGATGACTTATTAAATGTAATAATTTTTCGGTCAATTTTTTTCACAAAAATTTTTGATATTTTGCCCTGGAATTTTTGGAGGTTGTTACTACATACACCTATGAAAATTTGTCGGCGATTTTTCAAATTTAGTTTTGTTCAAACAAGGAGAAGCAAGCTACAACGGAGATTTTACTTGAACACTCAATCCGCTTCATGTAAACAGGGCCTAACTTAAATTTAGTGTAAATGTTCTCTGGCCATTTTATTCAGAAACAATTTTGGGTTTCCAAGCGGGACTCGGACACAACCTTTTGATCGACAGTGAGATGCTCTTACTACTGAGCTACTGGGATTCAGATGATTTAACGTGGGACGGGACGTTTTTAAAACCACAGAATAACAGATAAATAAATATAATTTGACGTATTATAAAGAGCTTCTGTCCTCCTATACTTAACAATTATTCGCCGAAGGCGAGGTGAATATCGGTGTATAATAACCGAGACGAAGTCGAGGTTATTATTCACCGATATTCACTGAGCCTGAGGCGAATAATTGTTTTAGTATAAATACACATTTTCGTACTTTTAGGAACAACATTTTCTTTAAAATTGTTAGTTTCCTCGTCTGTCGCATTGACAACTTGGCTGGCGGCCATTTTGAATAAACGCTGTAGGTGATTATCGAGAATTAATCCGAAGTAGCTCGACCAATCAGCGCGCGTGATTTTCTATAATCACCTGCGTATTTATACTAATAGCCGTTATCACTCATTTGTATCGAATAAACAGCAAATACTCGAGTAAATACTCGAAACGGTATCCGTCATATCGTCCCGGTTAGGCGGAACAGAGCATTTATATGGCGAAAATTGTCCCTCGCAAGCCTGGATCCTGGTTAGACGGGACGGGACAGAAACGTCCCAGCAAACACATTCTTCATATAAACGAAATGAGATAAAGGAAAAATATAGTAGCGATGCAATCCCGCTTAACGTCCCGGCAAACGTCCTGAGTCCCAGTAGCTCAATGGTTACTGAGCGTCTTTGCACCGGTGATCAGAAGGTTGGTTCGAGTCCCGCTTGGAAACTCAGAAATTTTTCTGAAGAACATTTGCATTCAATTCCCATATCCAAACTGGCATATCTGTTTCTTCTCTTATCACGTAGAACTGTTGCTGTAGGGCAGCTGCCCAGCTGGAATAAAAAAACATTGTTTTATCATAGAATAATTGTCATATATCTTCAAGTGGCTTAAGATGTTTGCGTGGATATTTTTAGATACATATTTTTTTTGTTTTCGTCTCACTTTAAAAAACAAAATCTATTTCTGTTCGGTAGCTCAGGCCAAGTTTGTGTGTGTGTGTGTGTTGGGGGGGGGGGGGGGGGGGGGGGTTACACGCCCCCACTATTTATTCGTGATGAATTTCAGGTAAATACTGGAGTCAAGAACTATCTTCGCATTGTCAATAAACTGACAATGAAGTGGTCTTTGCTAAAAGAGAGGAAGCAAAAAATACACGTGTAGCCATTAGCCAAAGTAACGCCGAAACATACAGTGTATCAAAAGAACAATCTTAAATAATATAAATTTCACCGTTAATGTTTCTGTGTGCATATTTTAATAAACTAAGTCGGAATTTATGGACCAATAACTGTCTGCTATGAACCAAATGTAAATATTAACTTCTTCAGCAGTCCTCTGGGGGGGTGAAAAATATGTGTGCATGAATGTTTTTTTCAGCTTAACTTCCCTGCAGGATTTTTTTTTTCAGTGTGCAAGCTCTGCAGGAATTTTTTTTATAGGGTTATTTAAGCCATACGCGAAAGGATGCCAGTCCAAAACTGACCACGTGTCACTTTATAAAAAAACAGCGAGAAGTGGCCTGCAAATACAAGTACAACCAGCGATCATATTAAAGCGGTGAACAGCGCGGCTTGCACGTTATTAAAAAGCTTAAGACGATGATGATAAATATCAGTGTTCAAAAGTGTTTCTCTGTGCTTTGGAGGGTTTATAAAATTGAACCACTCAATAAAAAGTTGCACAAACTCTGAATTCGAGTAAAAAAAATATCCGGCACTATTTCGAATTTATTTTGCATTTACTTTAAATTGCATGCATAACGACATAATATTAAACCAGCCACTTTGGAAACATAAATTCAAGAGAGAAATAAACAGAATGAAATAAAAGAAATCTCTGAGGGGTTGTAGGGCGTCGTCCTCCAGTGCACTTTTTCAGCCACTTTTTCAAAATATGGTCTGGAAACTCAGCTAAAAATTTTGTTAGCCTTTATGCATTTTTGTGCACGGTGTACGGTCACTGAACCCATTGTATTTTAGCATTATGAACGAATTATCCAATAGAAACGTTTCAATGCAATTACTCAACCGTGCTATTTAAATATTAATAAACCTAAAACAAAGGATGTGCACGGTGCAAGGTACGGTTCAACATAAAATCCCAGCTCATTATAGGCGCTTTGAAGTTTGCCGAGTTTCCAGACCATATCTCGATTGACTATGCTCTCCCAAAGTCTAAATTTGTTTAAATTTTTATTTCCAATTTTTATTTGAGATAATAAGTATAAATGAAATAAGGAAATTTTATATAGCAATGAATAATAGATAGTTTGCAGTGTTTGAAACTACCTGTCCTGACGTTTATATTAGTATATCGGCGATCAGAAGGTCACAGTGTGGGTTCGAGTCCCGCTTGGGAACTCAGAAAATTTTTTTTGAGTAAACTGATAGCTCGAATAACATTACCTCAACCATTTTGGAACCGTTTCTTGTGAGCAACGATTTAGCCACAAAAAACAAGCTTAGAACTAACAAAGTTAATATTCACCCACATGAAAAAGTAGAGTGCTGCGTAGGCAGTGTTTTGGATAGAGCAATGTGGAAAGTTGGCAAACTGCCGATATTTTTGGCAACGAAATACCGACGTTTATCTACAGTGTGTATCAAAAAAATTCGAACCCTTAGAAAATGAATTAGCATTTTTTTCAAACAACCTATTGTAGTAGTTTGAAAGCCCTAAGCACTTCGCTGAACCCACAGATGCGTAAAACACACGGTCTTATACACCTGGGAAATTAAGATAACTTGAAGTGTATGCATGGTGAAAGTATTTAAAAGCTTTTTCGCTTCGTTTACTTATGTGCTGATTAATTTATAACGCAGCGCTTTTAGGGCTTTCAAACTACTACAATAGGTTGTTTGAAAAGAATGCTAATTCATTTTCTAAGGGTTCGAATTTTTTTGATACACACTGTGTATATGACTATATATTCACCCACAGGCATGCATGGGCGGACAACACGATGGTTCCAACATTCCCTGTGGGCCGGTTATTTAATTTACATCACATGCATGCATGCATGCATGCACACAGCGTCATCCCTCGCTTTGCTGAAGCCTGGCCAAACGCTTTCAACATTTCATTCAACATTGTTGAATTCAACCGTGATTCAACATGTTGAAAGCGTTTGGCCACCTTGTTGAATGATGTTGAACAAAATTTGAACATGTTCAAATTTTCGTTCAACATGCGTTCAACAATGTTGAACGATGTTGCATGAAATGTTGAAAGCGTTTGGCCAGGCCTTTAATAAGCCCGGCATACACTGAAACAAGTTTCCGAAACATTTTCGAAAAAGTTTCCGAAACTTGTTTTAAAAAACAGAACAGTGTTCTAATCAGGGAAACTTGGTTTCTGAAACAAAGTTTCGGAAACTTTTCAACATACACGGGAAACCTTTGTTTCTGAAACCGTGTCTCGTATGCGTTAAATATACATGCATATAGAAGGTAGTGGGTTTTAGGCGATGTGCACACGGTAACGTTTCCGAGCGTTTTCGTATTGTTTACTGTTCTTAAGGGAATCGAGAACAATCAGCTCATTACTTGAAACAATACGAAAACGCTCGGAAACGTTACCGTGTGCACATAGCCTGAGTCCCGTTCAGAGTTTTTCTGTGTTATTGGCCAGTGGCCAGTGGCCCAACACTATAGGTCTACAGTTGTTATTGTTGTATTTATTATATCAGAAACTTGGAAAATGTTGCCGTATTTTAACACAAACTTATTACTTTTGACTATTGCCGTAAACATTGCATGTGTATTTCAGGAGAGAATCGCCACACGCGGTTTCTATCCGACGAAGGGCCCTCGCTTAACCCCTTGACTACCAGGTGTCTTCCCTTGATGAGTAAAATCGTCTGGCGTTAGCCAGAGTGAAATACTAAAGCTTTGACTTAAGCGCACATGCATGTAGACGCACCCAAATTAGGGTTAATAAAATGTTAGATCGATTTGTGTATATACTGTACATATTAATTAACCCCGCTACAGAAATCAGAAATCCAAACGCAGAAATAAAGTGTGTGTTTTTTAGTTGTAAATACATTGTTTTATGAAATGTAAATATTAAGTTCTCCCTGCAGACAAATACGGCGAACATATATTCACAAATTCCTGTTCTAACTGTTTGGCCGTTTCTGTACAGTTTTCCAGCTTTTAATTTTCTACAGTAATACGAAATAATATTTCTTTATATATATATATATATATCACATTAGATCACATCGCTTTTCCGAATTGCATCTTGGCGTACATTAAATATTTATTATTTACAATACATGCATGTGTTCATATTTCTGTTTAAGAAATTCAAGTACGGAAATTCTCTCTCAAAAATAATTTTAACGTAGTAAAAAGCAAGAAAACTTTTAGTTTTTATTGAATTATTCAGTATTTACTTCGAAATATACTCGAATAGCGACTTTTCAGAATTCAATATGCGATCACTTACAGCAGAAATATATATTGACATGTTTCATTGTTTTGTGACTGAAAAGCAAATTGGCAAGATATATGAATGTCTTATGTCTTGAGAATCTGTAGTTTTCATCGAGAAGATTATTTTTATAATCCTAATGTGTCGGTAAATTGTCTTTATAATCCTAGGATGGACTATAGGATTAGTAGATTTCGGCTTCGGAAGCTAAAATGACAATTTGTCCACCGTTAGTCATTGAACGCGGTCATTCTGTGACGCGTTGGAGTAGTAAACGCACGTCAAATATTACATCCATCAAACTACTCTCCGTATCTTATCTTAATTTACAGATGTTTTCGCATTTTATTTGTGCTACATGGGTTCTATTTTACAACACAAGTACTTTCAATATATATATTATTTCCCGTCTGTAGATTTAAATATCGCCAAAATGCTTTCAATTAGCAGGCAAGCCTTTCAAAAGTCCTCGCCAACCTGCACCTTGACTTTATTAATCTTTGTTCCTACCACTGTTCCCTTGGCAACAAAGCACGTAAGCAGGTGTATTTCACAAGAGCTCTCACTTCATCATCTTTCTCAGATAGTAATTATCAGGGAGCTTTTAAATACACGGACATTTAATAAAAGGACATAGGTTTTTTCCCACTTCACTATAAAACACCTCCATTAATCTCCAGCCGTCGTTGGTTTTTTTTTGGCCATTTTGAAATTTAATTATCTTATACATTTCTAATTTGTCCGGCCTTGGAAAAAAGCCTTTCAGCTCACAAGGGGCCGCACATCTGGTTGGTTACCACCTACAAGTTTCAAACAGATTATTACTCAGGTCATGTGACTTAATATGCGATGTCAATTTCAGCAGTTTGAAGGCCAGAGTTGAAGTGAAGTTTTGCGCTGTGCTTTAGCTGTCTGCTCTCTCAGGCCAATATATTGCACTTTATCTCAACGGAAAAACCTTCCCCGCTATTTATACTGAAGGTCAGCGTGGCGTGGTGGTGTCTCGCTGTCTGTTGCTGCCCACATAGAGTCATATTATATATACACAGGAACTCGCAATATTCAGTTGTATATTAAGGTTGTTGGCGCTTTTGAAGTAAAAAGTCCAAGGGCGATTTTCAATCGCTCCAAGGGAAGACCTGTTTAGTTTTATATACAAAAGGTAGGTTGTTAATACTGTATGAACTTTGTTGTGTAAACCACCCGCCCAGTGAGTGACAGAAGGCTGTTTAAACGACTTGTGAAATAACAACGAGTTGCCCCACCGTGCGCCTGCTGTCTTACTTTCATATTTCCTTATTAAGACCGGGGCCGTTTATTCTTCAGGAAAAGATAAGATGGCCGAGTCGGGACATTTTAATTCGAAGAATTTCGCCATCCAAGCTCAAAAGAAGGTGCTGAGTAAAATTGTGAGCAACAAGAGCGTGGCGAAAGTGTTTGTGGACGACACGACCAGTGGACTGTTTGATCAATTGTACATCATTGCGAAGCGAGACACCGGGAGTAAGAAAGAAGCGGAGAAGTTGTTGAAGGATCTGATCAAAATAGCCGTAAAAATAGGAGTGTTATACAGAAACAACCAGTTCAACGACGAGGACATCAAGACCGCCCAGACGTTCCGCAGTCAATTCAGGACAACAGCAATGACTATCGTTAGCTTTCATGAGGTAGACTTTTCCTACGATCGCCCTTTCCTCAAGCATTCCTTGGACGAAGCGAAGAAGTCACTTCACAAACTTATTTTGTCGCACCTGACGCAGAAGTCGCACGGTAGGGTAGACCATGTATTTGATTATTTTTCAAATGGCGAACTACTCGATAAGCTCTTTCAAAGTGACGCTTATAAGGATGTATTGAAAGAAATCGCTGATGGTCTTAATAATTTAATGGAGAATGGTAACTTATAGTAATGGAGAGTCGAAAGGAACTATGTTAGTTGTCTTCTGGTATTTCGAACGTCAAACTGTATTTGCAGGATTTTCAGATCAGCGAGTCGTATTTTAGATTGTTTGCTGTTCGACTTCCCCCATCTGAATATTGCCTACCTGCTTTATACAAAAGACACACAGTGAAATTATTTCAAATTGAATTGAAACGGCTTAGTTACCCATTCGATAAAACCGAGATTATAGGTTCAGAATGACGATTACCAACTGTCAAGATTATACTAAATGTACATACGAAATAATAGATTCTTTCCCGAAGTAAAAATATTTGAAAGGTATGATGTTGGTCACTCGACTGCCAATCCAAAGCTTGTTTATCATCGGTCGTACTTTGTGTCATTTGCCGCTTTATTTTCGTTTTGAATCTTGACCCATTTTAGAATTAGTTATTCAGTCTGTAGTTCGCTTTTAAATATTTTATCTTTTTAATTTGAATACAGTTCGTGACCGAATTTATTGGCGCCCATACACTTTACAAATACCGACAATTTTAATGCTTCCTTTAAAAGTGTTAATTCCGTCATTAAGTTCCACAGGGCGGCAAGAAGGTCCACTCCGATAATATATACACACGTTGTTCTAATGGCTCTTTCTAATTTCAATTTCAATGACTTTGTTACTTTGGCACGCAATGGTTTTTGGCGGTTCACGAACACAGTCTGTGACTTTAGTTTTTCTAAATATCGGTCTTTTATTTCTTTAATACGCCCCCATCTCCGCATGCAAGTTATTGGCCTAGCACTTGTACATCCAAGGAACATAATCCGCTTAATTAATGGCAGAAACAAGACTCTTAATAACGATGTCGTTGAATTGAATTTCTCGGGAGTCAGGGGCTGTTTACATGAGCCGGGCTAGCCCGGTCAACTGGGCTCACGCGATTGATTAGGATCTCACTGTAGATTTGAAACTCGCATAAACTAAATTTACAAAGAAGAATAGGTTTAGTTTAGATGTAAACGAATCCTAACGTTGATTAAAATCTCTTTCTGTGGCCGAGGAAAGAATTTCGTGACACGAGTCAGGTAATTTTATGGTGTATATAAACTCCGTTGAAAATTATTTAAATTTTCATAAACATTTATATACCCCAAGCTGACAGTTACGCCTTGTTTATATCTCCAGTCTCAATATGTTTGAACACATAATAGTACTGTATATAAATATAAACTATTAGTTTATAAAATAAGGTTTGAATTTTGAAGATAGGTGTAATTTAACATATTAACAATATACAAAACGAAGATGTAGTTGTCATGGTTTTTGAATTCTACGTTACTTTTAGAACAATATGTTCAGATGTTTATCAATGAAAAATTTCCATATTATGCTGGTATATATAAGGTCTATAATCCTTATAGTCCTATTTTTACAAGAGTTGTACACACACAAGATTTGTCAAGTTGACTTGTACACCAGCACCGGATTTAGGACTGGAGACCCCAGGGTGGTCACTGACCAGCACAATATATCAATTCTATTTCTGAATGTATGCTAAGTTACATAGTCATATTTTTTTTGAATAAGATGTAGGTAATTGGACTGACACTGGAGTTATATAATGTAGATGAATAAAATTTGCAAAGAATGCGGTATATGGCCTTAGGCCAAAAAGCACATCTTGCTGTATTTTTTGTTAACTTGCGAAGGCAACGACGGTTGAAGGCAGTGGCAGACACTAGGGGGGGTGAGGGGGGGCGATCGCCCCCCCAATAATTTTAGCTGAAGCTTTCATTTTGAAAAGTGGAAGCACAAGAAAGTTTTCATTTCAAGAAGTGGAAGCACTACTTATTAGTTATTACAATAACAACAGCAGCAAAATGGCGTGTTTTAATAAAAACAAGTGAAAGTATTCTAATCCCACAAAATAAGTGTTATGAAGTAAGTTTGGATAAAGAAATTTCTTACAAGTTACAACATGCTTGATGCTTCGCATTTTTCCATTGTCATTTGAATTTTGCTTCACAAAATATTTTCTCTGAAATGTTTTTTTTTTATGCTTAGCATGTGATTTATAACAAAATGCACCATTAAAATAGTGTTTTGAAAACCTAAAATTTTTTACAAAATGTGTTCTCAGAATGCTGCAAATGCCATTTCAGAGATCCAAATTTTAATCTGGGGGGCATGCCCCCGCACCCCCTAGAAGGCTCGTGCCTTCGGCACTCGTCCCCCGAATATTTCATCAAGTGTCCGCCACTGGTTGAAGGCGCAGTGTAAATTTGATACGGGAGTAAGTTAAACAGTTATAAGAAAGAATTAAAGATACGTAAGTAATATTCAGTATATATAGTACATGGGACACAACCCTCTATATATCATCTATATATCATCCATATATCTTTTGTCTTGTTTTTGACTCATATTTTGGGTTCTCAAGATTTTTTTCATTTCAACACCTATTTTTTCAACTTTCAAGACATTTTTGTGGAGGCCCCCCTTAAACATTATTTTGTGGGGGGCCCTGGGCAACCACCCAGTCTGCCCTGTCCTAAATCCGGCACTGTTGTACACACACAAGATTTGTCAAGTTGACTGCAATGACCAAGCGCAAAGATTTAAAACAATTACAACACATTCAAAAACTCATTAATAATTCATGAGGAAAACACAAAGGAAATCAACAGCATCTGATAAAGATACCTCCTGATTTACATAAACTTTAGCTTTGATTTTCTCGGCTTAGACAAGGTTATTTTCAAACTTACTACACCAATGAACTTACCAAGTGCTTCATTTTCGAAGCCGTTCAATAAACTTGCAGTCCGTGTTTTATGAGATATAGAAACACTTGGCTTTGCCTCGTGTCTTTATATCTGATAAAACACTTCTGCTCATTTAATAAACAGTACACTGTACATAAATATTGGACAATTTAGTTATAGCAAAATATTGCAACTTGTCAACAGCAAATCAACTAATTATTCGCTGATTCCCAAACCTAAGGCATATTTTGTAATAACTGATTTAAAGCATTGCTTTATAATTCTGTGTAATATTTTTTATTTAGTATTACTGTAGGTACAGTAACTTGGCCAAACTGTGTAATTAAGACATACATTTATTAGCAGTATATTGCAGCAAATAATATTGCCTAATATGTTCAAGTTATTGTAATTATTTTCAAGGCAGTTATTTGGAGCTGATTAATTATCTGGTATTACAATTAGCATAGTATATATTTACTAAACTAAAAGATGTCATGCTATTTTTTGAATTTTGATGAAACTATAGGCAGTAAACCGGTGAGTTGAGTTAGTAAGTGACTATAAGCTAGGCCAGCTGGTTGTGGTAAATTGATCACTAAGGTTAGGATTTTTGTTTGGATTAGGTGATGGCAGATAATCTCACTTTGGAGTAGTCCTGCTTATGAATTGGGTCAGGTTCGCATACAAGAGGGTTAACGTATGGTATTATATTTTGCAGTTGCATGCTCTTGTACGTGTATTTTTCTTTTGAAAATTCTTTAAAATTACACTCTCTGATTGGCTACAATAGTATTAGCAGAATAGTCTGGACATGGATGAGTAATACACCCATCTGAAATGACATGAAAATATTTTGTAACAGAAGAAAATATAACTAATTTACCAAACTATGACTAATTTACCAAAAACATAATGGGTTATTGTACAGTGAAAACTTTGCCTTTTGTAGACTGCATAATTATATTATAGCTTTGTTGACATTTCAGGTCAAACTTAATTCCTTGCATTAGTGATCATACAATTTGGTTTTAAATATAAAATGAATGGTGTTGTTTTTTTGCTAATTATTACTGCAGTCACAAGCTTTTAGCAGGTTGAGCAACAAATAATACTGTTGAGTTTCTTTATAAATAATATTTAGCAAAACTGTTTATATCCATCTCCACATGCCATGGCCTCTTTGGTGAAGCTGTCAAAGTTGACTTGTCAGATGTGACATATTTAGATTCTTCAAAAAATGAAGATAGTGATGATTATAACTTACAAATTAATTATTTACTTCACTTTACTTGCAAAATATTACCTACTTTCCACTAAGAATTCATTGTTATTTGATCACCTACTGTATACCTCATTCATAATTGTTATTCTCAAATAACCAACAATTACTATAAAGACTGGCCAATTGAAATTTATTCCTTTAAACCAGTTTTGTGTATGTAATTGTGGCCGAGACTTTAATACTGTTGTAAACAAATGATATTACTCCATATAAAATAATTCAATAATATTATTTCTAAGATTTATAATTTAAATTTTTTAATATTCAGGGTTGGATTTGTCTAAAAGATTATTTTTTTGCTTAAATTAATGTTTGAAAATATCTTCTGACTTGAACTTCTATTTGTTGAGTATATTGAGGTTTGTATTTCCAAAATGGCAATGAGGATGACGTCAATGTAGCCATTTGTGTGTGTTTTGTTCTTTTCTTATGATAAACCGCTTGAAGATTTTAATGAAAAAAATGTTAAAATATAGAATATACTATTCAAGTATGCCATTAACATGTGAATTGGGTAATATTTCTGCTGTAACGGAACACTGCGTATGCAAATTATGCTTACATAGACGTCATCCTCATTACCATTTTGGACTGATACAAACCTCAATATGACAACAAATGAAAGTTCGAATCAAAAAAATATTTTTGCATTCAACTATACACATTAAATAGAATCCACATGCAACTAGTTTTGCATATGTTTTGTCATTTTAATAGTGAAAATTGAAATGTTATTAAGAAATTATTATTGTCTTTTCTTTTATATTTCAACTGAAA
Organism: Paragorgia papillata; assembly: GCA_035771165.1. Classification (NCBI taxonomy): domain Eukaryota; kingdom Metazoa; phylum Cnidaria; class Anthozoa; order Scleralcyonacea; family Coralliidae; genus Paragorgia; species Paragorgia papillata. Next base: position 1,527,020 of record JAWNZC010000141.1, read on the forward strand.
GAAAAGTCTATAAAACAGTGTGTATATAAAAAAACCCGGAACCCTTAGATTTAGAAAATGAATTAGTATTCTTTTAAGCTTTTAAATACTTTCACCATGCATACACTTTCGGCTCAAAAACAAAGAACAGTATCATACACGGAAGGAGCAAAACGCTGTAACTTATGTCTCGAAGAAAAGCTTGCCATTAAGAAAGCCAACAAAAAAACTCTGCTAAACAAAAAATCAGAACTTCTTTCGAAATGCAGACACAAAAACAAATTCACCATTTCAAACCTCCACCGCTCCAGAAAAAAGTGATGACTCGCCAGGCAACCCACGCATTGAGATGACGCCGTACACAGCATAAATAGAAGCGAAACTGGATCCGAAAATTCATTGTTGCCTGAAGATCGCAAGCTAACAGGCGTGAAACTCTGAGTAGCAACTATTCTCAAAGTTAACTAACGATATATGTACTATTTACAGAATGAGTGGCCGTTCTGTATCGGGGTATACAGGTAAGGTTTAATAGGCTACGATTATTAAATTAGTGTTATGAGCATGCGCTTTGATTTAGTATTAGTCCCACTGATCTCTATAGTGATTAGTCCCACATTTTATATTCTAAGTGACGTGCCATAAATAGCCGTTCTGTTGTTGTTCTTCAACAACTGTTTGCATCTTCATCTTGTATGAGGACGCTACCAGCGTACCTTACTCAAGATAGTTGAATGCGAGGTGTCTGTACACTTGCTACAGAACTGGTATCAGTGTCTGTAAATGTGGTACAGAACAGCTGATGTTTTATTAAACAGTTCTGTTTATAAAATAACATGTATACTACGCGAGCCCTGATTGGTCAATTGCCGTGTTTGGATCAGAGTATCCAAACACGGCAAATTCCCGCCAAAACGATTTTTTGAGAACGTCGGACAGTATATCATATTCACTTGTGATTATTTTATAAAAGAAATACCAAATGTTTTTTTCCGTGTTTGGAGACTCTCATTTCTTTAATCACATTTACAGACACTGATATCAGTTCTGTACCGGGGTAAACAGACATTGATTAAACCTTAATTTCTTTTGAATTTTCCTCATGAATTATTAATGAGTTTTAGAAATATATATATATAATCACCCGGCAACATGCAATTATCGTACGACTCTATTTCTCGTCGTCACTGTCGATGTCGGGAAGCTTTTCGTATTGGTCAAGATGTTTGCCTCTAAATATTAAGTAGGCAATAAAAAATATTAAAACAACAGAAAATCCAAGAGCGTAGTAACGCAGACATGCTTTTGGTCCAATTACAGTAAAAAGTGCGCCCATACATGTCGAACCAACTTCTTTTCCAAAGCAAAAAGCTGCGTCCACCAATCCTTTAAAATAGAGAAATAATAAATAAATCTCTGTAACAATAATAATAATAGCAATAGCGAGAGGACACTCAGCGACTGCATACCTCAATGTTCAAGAAAACGAGTCATCGATCCCGCTAACCAGGCTAGCTCAAGAAGTAGGGTGAAGTTAGGTGAAGTAATACGAGCAACCAATTGTTGCAACATTGTTGCGTTGCAAGTTGAAAAGCGTTGTTGCACGTATTACCACCCACCTTAAGCATTGTCACGCAGGTATGATTTTGTTGCAAGTTGAAACAGCATGTTGCAGCAAGTAGAACTCAGGACTCTACTTTTTTCCAACAAATTTCTTCAACTTGCAACAAAATCATTGTTGCGTTACAATGTTTAAGGTGGGTGGTAATACGTGCAACAACGCTTTACTTTCAACTGGCAACGCAACAAAGTTGCGTTGAAAGTTGAAGGAAAATGTTGCTCGTATATTACCTCACCTTAAGAATAATGAGCGCAATCGAGCAATTGTCTTCTTCTACACAGAGCTGATCTTGCGGTCAGAGTTTCATGAAATTCTCATCTAATTCTCAACAAAATAAGTGAACTTAATTTCAACCAAACGTCTTTTTCTAAATTGTAATTAGAAATGGATCAAAATGACGAAAGGTCTGAGTTTTTAAACAAAATATTACAAGCAATAGATGATATATAGATCGTTTTCGTGATCGGTGGCCCCATTGGGATGGTGGTGAAACAATAAGAAATATTTGTTGGGCTATTAGAATAAGATAATAAGAATATAGCTAAATTCCTATACGTGCGAGTTGCACGATCATGCGCACGCATCATTTTGACGGGCCACAGACATAATTTTGGCGTGCCACATGCATAACAAATGTGATAAATGAAATAAATTCGACAATTTCTGAAGATATTGGCATCAGGAATTATTAGTTAAATTTTGTTTAGTATTCGCCAAAATGATGCGCGCGCAACATCGTTCAACTGACCTATAGGATAAAGATGTTACACCAATATGGGCCAATGTGCCGTCATTTCATTGTTTTGTACACCAATATGGTCTATTTCTTACCAATAATTATTGCAGAAGAAGCTTTCGAACCAGCCTTTGAAAAATGGACGATTGAAGCCGACACCGAAATAGCATATGTTGCCGACAGTGGAATATCAATGACAAAAACAAGCCAGGGAATTTGTATAAACGACAACGCTAACAAGGAAACAGCACCTACGAATAATCCCAGTGCCATAGTCTGAAGATCTCCTACTTTATCTATAATAAATCGTGAGCACAGAAACGACACTGCTAGAGTAGGCCGACGTAGTAAACCTGCAATCATCATGATAACAGGGCCTCCTGAAAGTTCAGCAATGTACCAGTACTCCCAATATTGTTGAAATGAGAAACAACAGCCAAGGGTGGCAGCCACGAGGAGTACAATCAGATAATGACATTCGAAGATAACGCTTCTGACGTCAGACCAATTGACCACTCGATGCTCAAGGTATTCGAAGGTTATCCAAGGTAGAACTGGTAGTGCCATGAACACTGCAAAGCTCGACCAAAAACACACCACATAGTAACCATGCGACACACTTGCGCAGTACGTCAGCGTTGTAAGTGTGACTGTAATACCCACAGCGAGGAAGAGAAAAATGCCTCCAATATGACCCCAGCAGTACACACCACCATAGCCTGCCCTGTCATTCTTTAGATAACTCATCGTCGAGACATTGTACATTAGTAAAACTGATCTTTTCAAAATTTCGTATATTCCTCTAACTACGACAATATAAATGAAAATCGAACTCGTCCAAGATAAATATTTGTTTTTGTTCATTGGTTTGCTTTCCGTTGCGTTCTGGTTCATTGAATGCAAGTTAACATGCGGCAATGAGAATCGCTCAAGGCTAAAATCTGACTTGTTAGCGGGCTTGGATCCTTGGGTGATGTTTTCAAAATAGATAGTTTCTTTCCAGTAAACGCTTGTGTCATTTGTTGACAAACGTTTCGACTCTTCGTTGCATTTGTCAAATGGAATGATTATTGGCAGGAGAGGTGCTAGATATACTGTAATAAAAATCAGTAGTAAAATTAATAAAACCAATTTTCTCGCTCGGAAACGGTCTGCCAAGAGTCCAATTAGAGGTACAAATAGCAACGGAATTCCCATGAGTGATGTGAATCCTATCTGCGAAGCCCTGAAGCCAAGTTGTTTGAAATACAATGGCGAATATTCTTCAAAAGCAGCCATACTTGACACAGTAAAGAAATAACTCCACTTAAGAGGCAAAACTGGCCCAGATAGAGAGCACATCTTTCTTTCTATATGCACTGATACTTGGAGTACGCGTATAGTTAAGACTATCGACCACTCTAGCTGGTGTTAAATGTTCTTTTGAACAGAAATGATGAACAGAAAACGGTTGAGCGAGAGTATAGCGAGAAGCTATTATATCATATCAGTGGGATCCCCAACCTCGTACCCAGGGAGCGGAGGTAAGACCCTGGGTACGAGGTTGTGGGATCCCCTTGTGAATCATGAAAGCATGACAACATTTTCGGACGTATACGGCTTTATTCATAAGATGCCTTCTAGCGATCGTTTCGTTTCTATGACCACGGAGTTTAGAAGAAGATTAACGATAATTTTGGTTGATAAAAACAGCGAGAATAAGAGATCATCTGTAATGACAAACGGTACTATATAAGCTCATGTTTTGTTTCAGCTTGGCGGTGATCGCATTGTTTATTCGCAACATTAGTCTTGAAAATTAGCTCCATGCAGTGCATGGTTGATTCAATTATGTTGTGACAAATTTACATGTACTTATAGCAAAGTGCAGAAAAATTTGAATTTTGCAGTACTGGTGGTTTTCATCAATCAACCATTTCATGGCAAAAAGTTTGACTGTTCTCGACCCTTATTACACCGAAATCGATATACAATGGCAGCACCGGGTGACATTTACAGCAACAGTACAGTATAACTTATTAGTTTATTCATGCATAAATTATCTTTGATGTGCCGCGGTCAATATATACGTTATTGACCTTGCATATTAAATGCCTACTATATCGCTTTAAAACTACGTCTAGAAATAGAATACCATTTTTTTGTTAAATAAAGACAAATATCGTCTGTGTCAATGAATAAACTAAGTCGGTTAGTGACCTTAACCTCGGTCACTAACCTATATTTAGATTCATCTCAGTATTGGACCAACCACCGTATATTGATCAGTTTTGCAGAACTGTGGTATCCTTGGAATGTATGGAAGACAAACTTCAACGTTTCGCCAAAGTTTTTAAATAAATACTTACCTTGTCAATTTGTTAGTATATATAGTGCTTAATTAACTCTTTCCTGTCCGAATTGGTCTTTGGTATTTTATTCTGGCTAACGCCAGGACAGGAATGAGTTAAATTGTCGAAATCAGCACTGATAAAAAGAATAAAATAAAATCCGGTATTCTAGAAAGCATGAGATTTCAAAAATTTCCGCCGGCAATTCCGCTGGCGATATATGCAACAAAGATGAAAGCAGTAACTAGTAAGCGACTTTTGTCGGTGTTTCTCAATATGCATATCAGATAATTACGCATTCATAACAAGCAGGGGCCGGACGCACCAGACGCACGTACGTCCACTACGTACATTTTCCACCTTCCAGAATACTGGGCTCTTAAAAACAATGAAGGGCCCTTAATACCCTTAACCACTGCATACATGTTTTTTTTTACAGTTTTAAAACTATAAAAACGCACTTGTGCTGTGTCTGAGGGCCCATCAATAATGATTATAATTTTATAATAGACGACCGGCCAAGGTTTCAAAATATTACTTTTGATGGTATTTTTTGTTACGAGAAGGTAACCATGATAAATCATATCGGATAGTGTATATTTTGAAGGTAAGGGGAGTTACCAGTCATAATTATTGATTTATATTCTAAAATTTGCAGCTTTTTAAAAGCACAATGTGACGAATGGATATATGTAAAGTGCTGCCGAATTCGTTTGTGTTTTATTTGGATTGGCTAAATTCAGAATGCTATCTAATCAGCGTACCTGAAGTTCTGATTATTCTAATTCGCATAACTCACAATCATAAACAAACAAGAAACATGGCGCAAATTTACCTAAATATAACACTTCGAAGAACAGCCATAACAAGCAGCCAACGTTTTGTTACAAACAGGTAACCATAGCACTGTTGATCCGGTGAGTTAAATGTCTGAATTAGATATCCGAGCAACGCTACTGTAGTACAAAATCTTAGCTTTATTAACATTACGTACATGGCGTTATCGGCAAATTACCAAAATAAAACAAAGTAATTTACGAATATGAGACTTCTCTGTATCTACCAGATCAAATACATTTCTGATTCTTGGCAAGCTTACGTTGTTGTGGCTTTTCTTCGAAGTGTTATATTTAGGTGTATTCACGCCATATTTCTTGTTTGTTTATGATTGTGAGTTATGCGAATTAGGTTAACCAGAACTGGAGGCACGCTGATTGGATAACGCTCTGAAGCGAGTCTTTCAAAATAAAACACCTTCGTATAGTTTGCTAGCCTGCGAAAACAGACGTGTATTCCTTGCGTGAGCCCGCGGCTCACACCGCTGACGCCCACGGGCTCACGCAAGGAATACACGTCTGTTTTCGCAGGCTAATAGTTTGCATCACTCCATAGAAATCCCATTCATCCCAGTGCGCCTTTAAAAAAACAAACAAATTTTAGTATATAAATTTAAAATTACGGCTGGTAACCCCCCTCACCTTCAAAATATACACTATCCAATACGCTATCTGGCATGGTTACCTGCTTGTAACAAAAAATGCCATCAACGATGTTTTTGAGACACTTTTATCGAGGTTGGCCGGCCGTCTATAACAGGGCCCATGTGGGCGCCCCTACTTTCGGAATTAGCAGCCTTTAGGGATCGCTACAGTTTCGGGGGGAGGTCGTTAATTTAGGGGTGCTAAAATCGTTATCTTTTACACCGGTACACGCTCTATCCCCTATATAAAAGACGCAAATTTAATACTATCAACAATTGTTGTGTATTACTACTTTCGGGGGATCGCTACGATAGTACACCATGCCACAGAAGTCCGCAGCGCGAGCGCGAGCTCGCAAGGCAGCGGACCTAAATAATGTAGTGGGGCTTTTTTTAAATATTTCATTAGCGCGTTGCATTGTGGTCGAAAATGTATGAACTATCAACCGACCACAATGCAATGCGCTTAAATTAATGTTCTGTTTACCTGAAAATTAAAACTATAGAGCGTTTTCACTCACGTGATCGGTGGCATGGCCCCATTGGGGTGGTGAAACAATACGAAATATTTGAATAAGAAAGAGCTAATTCCCATACCGTACACCAATATGGCCGCCATTTCATTGTTTTGGTACACCAATATGGCCGCCGTGACGTCAGATGAAAACGCTCTATATAAATGTTATGTTAAAACTTAAAACAGACCGCATTCAAGCTTTGATCGAACTGACGAGTGACAGCCGGAGATAAGACCCTGGGTACGGTTGGTGACAGCACTTCCAAGTCAGGGTTTGAGTCAGGGTACGCGCGCGCCTAATATTGATAAGCGACTGCGATCGGTTCTTTATAAACGAGGACATTTCACAATTAACGATAATCATCATTTCGAGATGAGAGAATATGCTGTGCGAAAAGACCCCTTCTGCTCAGTTCTTTATTCTCAGTCAACCTCGTACCCAGTTTCTTATCTCCGCTGCTCGGGGGTTGGTTGTCCGATCTGCCAGCAAGTACGGAAGCTTTGTGGTAAATTATTTTCAAATTACAACCAGCTATATGTTTCAATATCATGTCTTCTAAGAGTAAAAGTAAACGAAATTCGCCCAAGGCGTCTGGAAAGACGAAAGGTGTTGTAAACGAGAAGAAAAGCGACGTCAAAAGTGAAAGGAAGAGCTCAAATGGCCTCGATGTCGGCGCCACAATGCAAAACGCTATGAAGGAGGAAGATATCGAGCGAATTGTGTCGGTTCAAAATAGAAGGTAGCGTACAATATAACTGTTAATTTTGATAAGTTCATATTCAAGTCAACTGTTTTAATATAAAATGCAAAGTGAATACATGTAGCCATTGGAAGTAGCCAAACGGGGGGGGGGGGGGGGGGGCTTAAATAGCTTTTTGGGGGAAGGGGTGAGTACAGTTAAGGATTACGTCACAGAATACTAGCCTGCTTACAGCCCGAAACAAGCAGGCTACAGAATACATGTAGGTATTATAAAAGGTGCCATCCACTCCGTTCTGCGTATGTACAAAACTAATGTTACCGGTAGTCCGGTACATATTTATTTACGAAAAAAATACTGATACCTTATTCGATTCTTAGAAGAAATAGAAGAAAGTCGATGAGATATCCTCACTGAATCAGTTGGTTTTCTGCTATGTTGCTCTGAACAGTTTACATTGAGCTGAGTACTTTATGTAATTATCTATGAATTTCGTATGTAGGACTTACCCCATGGCCCATCATGGCTCTTGGTGGCCCTGATTTGACACCATTCCTGATAAGGAGCGCTTTTTATATAGAGCACATCTGTTTTACTCTGGGCAAGGCCTGGGCATTAAATTACACATGCTCATTGAAAAACAAAGGACAAGTTTCACACAAGCCACACTTTAAAGGTGCCGTCCATTCTGTGCATGATCCACCATCTTTGTTTTGAGGGTCCCGGATCGCGTCAAAGCCTTGCCCCTTCTAGGGGGGTCTGGGGGCATGCCTCCAGAAAATTTTGAATTTTTAGATGACCAGGAGGCCATTTTGGGCTATTTTGAATGTAAGAATCGTGTTAGTTTGTAGCTTTCACTTTGGCCTGGGGCCCTAGACTGTGGTAGTGGGCCCCTGTGGTCTGGGCCCTGGGTCCTGGCTACCCTCCCCTCTCGGCGGTCCTGTGTCGAATGGTGACAATTGAGATGCACAAGATGCATGATTGTTAGGACAATCCAACCTCTCAAGAAAGACAAGAAAGGATAGCACCAAGTGTTTGAGTTGGGGTGGGTGGGATTGGGGACAATCTGCGTGATTAACTAACCTAACTTCCTCAAGGTTGGTTTAAATAACTGCACCTTTCACGTGATTATGAGATAGGTGACAGCCCTAATTCCCCAAGGAGCTGCTCACTGGAAATCAGAACACCACAGGAAGATGTTTGCTGTTAACTGTATTTATTACTTTAATACCTGTGTATTTAAATGGTGTATTTTTGTCACATGATTATTGCACTACATAGCATTTGCACTTTTATTGGCAGTACATCATGAACTCAGTGATGGTACATGTATATGACATTTTTTAGTTGTTATTTAATTTATATAATGTTAGAATAGTCTAAAGAACTTTGAGAATAAGGTAATGAATACTGTTGGAATAATGTCAATACTCTTCTCAGAAGTATGATGTCTTACAACACATGTTTGTTAGAATAAGGTAATGCTGGTGGAGTTGAAATAAAGTAATGACAAATGTATTTCTAAGAATAAGGTAATGTCAATACTGTTAGAATAAGGTAATGTCAATACTGTTAGAATAAGGTAATGTAAATACTGTTAGAATAAGGTAATGTAAATACTGTTAGAATAAGGTAATGTCAATACTGTTAGAATAAGGTAATGTAAATACTGTTAGAATAAGGTAATGTAAATAATGTTAGAATAAGGTAATGTAAATACTGTTAGAATAAGGTAATTAATGTAAATACTGTTAGAATAAGGTAATGTCAATACTGTTAGAATAAGGTAATGTAAATACTGTTAGAATAAGGTAATGTAAATACTGTTAGAATAAGGTAATGTCAATACTGTTAGAATAAGGCAATGTCAATACTGTTAGAATAAGGTAATGTCAATACTGTTAGAATAAGGTAATGTAAATACTGTTAGATAAGGTAATGTCAATACTGTTAGAATAAGGTAATGTCAATACTGTTAGAATAAGGTAATGTCAATACTGTTAGAATAAGGTAATGTAAATACTGTTAGAATAAGGTAATGTCAATACTGTTAGAATAAGGTAACGTAAATACTGTTAGAATAAGGTAATGTCAATACTGTTAGAATAAGGTAATGTCAATACTGTTAGAATAAGGGAATGTCAATACTGTTAAAATAAGGTAATGTAAATACTGTTAGAATAAGGTAATGTAAATAATGTTAGAATAAGGTAATGTAAATACTGTTAGAATAAGGTAATGTAAATACTGTTAGAATAAGGTAATGTCAATACTGTTAGAATAAGGGAATGTCAATACTGTTAGAATAAGGTAATGTCAATACTGTTAGAATAAGGTAATGTAAATAATGTTAGAATAAGGTAATGTAAATACTGTTAGAATAAGGTAATGTAAATACTGTTAGAATAAGGTAATGTCAATACTGTTAGAATAAGGTAACGTAAATACTGTTAGAATAAGGTAATGCAAATAATGTTAGAATAAGGTAATGTAAATAATGTTAGAATAAGGTAATGTCAATACTGTTAGAATAAGGTAATGTCAATACTGTTAGAATAAGGTAATGTCAATACTGTTAGAATAAGGTAATGTCAATACTGTTAGAATGAGGTAATGTCAATACTGTTAGAATAAGGTAATGTAAATAATGTTAGAATAAGGTAATGTCAATACTGTTAGAATAAGGTAATATAAATACTGTTAGAATAAGGTAATGTCAATACTGTTAGAATAAGGTAATGCAAATACTGTTAGAATAAGGTAATGTACATGTAAATACTGTTAGAATAAGGTAATGTCAATACTGTTAGAATAAGGTAATGTAAATACTGTTAGAATAAGGTAATGTAAATACTGTTAGAATAAGGTAATGTCAATACTGTTAGAATAAGGTAACGTAAATACTGTTAGAATAAGGTAATGTAAATAATGTTAGAATAAGGTAATGTAAATACTGTTAGAATAAGGTAATGTCAATACTGTTAGAATAAGGTAATGTCAATACTGTTAGAATAAGGTAATGTCAATACTGTTAGAATAAGGTAATGTCAATACTGTTAGAATGAGGTAATGTCAATACTGTTAGAATAAGGTAATGTAAATAATGTTAGAATAAGGTAATGTCAATACTGTTAGAATAAGGTAATATAAATACTGTTAGAATAAGGTAATGTCAATACTGTTAGAATAAGGTAATGCAAATACTGTTAGAATAAGGTAATGTACATGTAAATACTGTTAGAATAAGGTAATGTCAATACTGTTAGAATAAGGTAATGTAAATACTGTTAGAATAAGGTAATGTAAATACTGTTAGAATAAGGTAATGTCAATACTGTTAGAATAAGGTAATGTAAATAATGTTAGAATAAAGGAATGTAAATATTGTTAGAATAAGGTAATGTAAATACTGTTAGAATAAGGTAATGTCAATACTGTTAGAATAAGGTAATGTCAATACTGTTAGAATAAGGTAATGTCAATACTGTTAGAATAAGGTAATGTCAATACTGTTAGAATAAGGTAATGTCAATACTGTTAGAATAAGGTAATGTCAATACTGTTAGAATAAGGTAATGTAAATAATGTTAGAATAAGGTAATGTCAATACTGTTAGAATAAGGTAATGTAAATAATGTTAGAATAAGGTAATATAAATACTGTTAGAATAAGGTAATGTCAATACTGTTAGAATAAGGTAATGCAAATACTGTTAGAATAAGGTAATGTACATGTAAATACTGTTAGAATAAGGTAATGTCAATACTGTTAGAATAAGGTAATGTAAATACTGTTAGAATAAGGTAATGTAAATACTGTTAGAATAAGGTAATGTCAATACTGTTAGAATAAGGTAATGTAAATAATGTTAGAATAAGGGAATGTAAATACTGTTAGAATAAGGTAATGTCAATACTGTTAGAATAAGGTAATATAAATACTGTTAGAATAAGGTAATGTAAATACTGTTAGAATAAGGTAATGTAAATACTGTTAGAATAAGGTAATGTAAATACTGTTAGAATAAGGTAATGTCAATACTGATAGAATAAGGTAATGTAAATACTGTTAGAATAAGGTAATGTAAATACTGTTAGAATAAGGTAATAAGAATAAGGTAATGTAAGTAATGTAGTAATGTAGGTAATGTACTGTCCCCAATTAGCTGTAATATAGCTAAATACATTTGCACTTAAAGGGCATATGACTCGAAAATTAAGTTTGTCTTATTGAAAAGAACTTTTAAAATGATAAAATAACATCTTTTGCAGTTTTTAGTTTCCTTGCTTCGTTTTTGAGTCCAGTTTGTTTGATATGCAAATGACACAACAGTTTACGTCACACGTGCATAATGAGTATTATGAGTTACCGAGAGAAGGTTACATATCTTTGCTTTGTGAAACGAAATCACTTGGAATTCTACATGTTTGGTGTTGTGGGTAGAAACACGCACATGCTTCCTTTGAGTTAAGCCCATGTTTTCATAATAGCAAATATATGTAACCTTTTCTGATAGCTCATTATGCACATGTGACGTAATACGTTGTGTCATTTGCATATCAAACAAGCTGGAATATCTCAAGAACGAAGCAAGGAAACCAAAAACTGCAAAAGATGTTATTTTATCATTTTAGATGTTCTTTTCAATAAGACAAACTTAATTTTCGAGTCATATGCCCTTTAAATAAAGTTATTGATTCATACTCTGCTGAGTCAGTTCTACATTTTTTTACTGTAACCGATATGCTGCTCTTCACATCAATCATTTTGCCTCCGATGCACAGTTACAGTCACACTGGATGTTTTCTTGCATGCTACTTTGCAATATCGCGCTGCAACATTGCAATGTTGATTGTCAATTTGGCTTCAGAGGCTTGAGCAATTTGAAAACGTCTAGTGAAGATTCGTCAGTAGATTCCTTTAAAGGTTCGTCTTTCTTTTGAGTATAAATACTAATTTATGTTTAAAATATTACTGTTGGTGCGGGGTAGATAGTATTTTCAGCAATGAAAATGATAGTTTAAGTAAAGAAATGTTGAATTTCGGAAATAAATATTCCCGAAACGTTTGCAAATTGCTCACGGCAACTTATCAATCAACATTGCAATGTTGCGTGAGAATATTGCAATGTAGCTCGCAAGAGAACACCCGGTTTGACTGTAATTGGTACGGAATGGTCAAACGCTGCTGGACAGTCTTGTTACAGTGGATTTTATATGGAAATCCTGACGTTTCCTTTCAAATTAATGTGAACTTGTTCTTATGTGTTCAAGACTTTATCGTTAACTCTATTAGGCCTGGCCAAACGCTTTCAACATTTCATTCAACATCGTTCAACATTGCCAGTTGAATTCAACCGTCATTCAACAGGGGTGGCCAAACGCTTTCAACATGTTGAATCTGTTGAACGTTGTTGAATGGTGTTGAATGATGTTGAACGAAATTTGAACATGTTCAAATTTTCGTTCAACACGCGTTCAACAATGTTGAACGATGTTGAATGAAATGTTGAAAGCGTTTGGCCAGGCCTTAAGCGTTTCTCTTAATCTAAATTGCGTTTGACCATCTGTTATCCAATATCGTCTTTTTAGTGAAATAACGATGTAGCAAGAATTCCCTAGTTAAGCCTTTGGCTTTTGGAACAATTGCTAATAAAATATTGTTTAAATAAAAAAAAACTGTTTTGTTTTTTGTCTTTATTTTTTTAGAAAGTGTGTAATTAAGTGTTCAATTTAATTAAAAAATGTAAACAGTTGAGCAGCAATACAGTACCCTGGTTCTAGGGTGCTATAGCATTATACAGTATGTAGTTTTTAATAATAAAATATACATGTAAATCTGTTCATTTTAGACGTCTCAAAGGAAAACTAAAGAAGCAACACCCTGAAGCGTTTGAAGGTATGCGCAATACATTAAAGGGTATTGGCAACAAAAATTAAGTTTGTCTAATTTGAAAGAACTAATAAAATTGTAATAGAAGATCCTTTACAACTTTTTCGTATCTTTCTGCATTTTCAAGATATTACAATTTGTTTGATATGTAAATGAGATGGTCTCTGACGTCAGGAGTGGGGTAAAATATTTTCATACAGAGCAAAATCACTTACATATCTAACATGAAATGTTCAGCGTCGCAAGGAGTTTTTATGTGCACAGTTTCAAATGATTTCGATGAACAAACTCAGAGATATAACTGGTTTTGCTACATGTGAAAATATTTTACCCCACACCTGACGTCAGAGACCATCTCATTTACATATTAAACAAATTGAAATATCTTGAAAACGAAGAGAGATACGAAAAAGTTGTAAAGGATGTTCTATTACAATTGGTTATACGGGTATCTGACAAGAAACCAATTACTTTCTGTCTAACGCCAGACGATTTTACTCGTCAAGGGGAGAAGTCTCGGAGAGCCATGCGTGAAAGGATTAAAAGGACATACACGGTAATCATGTTGGGATACAAAAAATTCAAACTACAGTAGAAATGTATTTTTCTAGACATCTTATTTAGTATATGTACGTCGTAATTTGAACGTGGTTTTATTAAGATCATGCAGGACAAAGATTCTATAACTGTGAATTTCCTATACCGTACATGTATTGTAAAACATTCTACATTCTACAATGGGAAGCATGGCTGGCGTGTGCTGTTAGGGCGCTGCCTCTCACCGCTGTAATTAAGCCCAGTTGGACGGGGTTAGTACTTGGATGGGTGACCGTCTGGGAATAACCCCGTTCTCGAACTTGAATTTCATGTGAGTAGAGTTTAGTTGGTCTCTCCTGTGCTTCGAGGGTTTTTCGCAGGGTTCTGCGGTTTTTCTCCCTCCGTAAAATCAACACTTAGGTCTTAGCTTATGTCGTGCACTTTTAACATGAGCCTCTGGCTCGGATGATTGGGCGACCACATCCTGTGCTTACAACGTTAAATAAATCATTACATTGGGGAATTAGGATGAAACCAACCAACCAGCGCCCAGTGGTCCAATTTTCTTTTTACTTGATATCTGATGCAGTATATGTACATGTATATACGTACAATGCCACTCATAACTCATTATCTTTACATTTTTTCATTACTTTCTCAACTATCAAACCAACTTTGTCTGTCGGTAAAGACCAGCCAAATATGAACGAGTTTTACGATTGGCTATAAGACTATGTGCACATGCACCGTAACGTTTCCGAGCGTTTTCGTATTGTTTCAAGTAATGAGCGGATTGTTCTCGGTTCCCTTGAGAACAGTAAACAATACGAAAACGCTCGGAAACGTTACCGTGTGCACATAGCCTTAGTATAACCGATCACATTGTCCAACCAGGCACAGTGCTAAAAAGCGGTGCACTGGTGTGGCGTTCAAAATATCACGTTAAAAATGTTGCGCCAAAAATGTCGCTTGCTATTGATTCCTCACGAACTCACAGGCAGAATGTAAAGCTGCCAAAAGTTAGCTGCGTAGCTAACAAAAACCTTCTTAGTATAAGCACGGCAGGTAGCGACCCATCCCTGTGGGTGGAAACCGGAGTCTATCAAGCGACCGCATTCCGTACGAGATGAAAGGCGGATGCTCTGACGACTGAGGACCAAAGTCTCTATGAATGGGCAACAAAGGCCAAAAATGGAAAGAATTTGTTTTGTACAACAAATCTCGAGTCTTCCGAAATTTGGGATCTTAAATGATCAAGTGGGCAGGAAATTTGGAGAGGGGCATGTTATTCCAACAATAAAACCAAATGTTAAACCGTGTTTTCTTCAAATCATTTTTTTTTTTCATTTCATGTTCCCTTTAAATTCTCTTGTTTCATTTTACCTTTCTACTAATTATATCCGAAGGTCAGGCAATCGCATATTGTGTTGAGCGGAAGCATACCTATACAGATGCCAATATATCGACACTGCGAGTAATATAATCGTGTGAGTGCTGCGTAGACAGTGTGTTACGATCAGCGAACTCCATTTACTACATCTGGAAGGCTAAGCTCTATTACATCACAGTGCCGTTAGTATAGGGCTTAATAATAAGGGACTTTAAGATGCTAGGACGACGACGGCAGTCAAAACGCAAGATAAGTTTTACAATTTAAAGAACTGACTATTATATTTGAAGCTATAGTTTAATGACTTCCAAAAGGTCCCAGTATTGCTAAAATGATTGTTGTGTCCGTATTGAAGTCAACCTCATCTTTTGTCCGTTGACGTCGTCCTGAAGACGTGAAAATGCTCTAAGTGGCGTTGTATAAAGAACGCGGACAGTTCCAAGTACCAAAAGTGTGTGTGTATGTCTGTGGAGGGGGTCTGGTGGCATGCTCCTCCTGGAAAATATTGAGATCTAAAGCCCCAGACGTACTATTTCCTGCATTTGGGAAAAAGATTTTACAAAATTCTGAGGATTATAGATTATATTCTAATTTAAACCATGATCTGTGAAAAAAGAAACTTGTGTTTGATCTGATATCAAAACACCTCGAAGTTGATTAAAAAAGCTCGGCTTTGCCTTGGTTTACTACTTTTTCAACACACTTCTTGGTGTTTGATATCAGATCAAACACTCCTTCTCGGCGTTTGATATTCTCATTAATAATTCATGAGGAAAACACAAAGGAAATCAGTACCGTGTCGGTGGTTTGGATATCGGAGGAAGAATTTACATAAATTAAGGACACTTTTATACCTCCATTTTCTCTGAAAATACTGATTTGTTTGATTCAACAAACCATTCCTCGTGCATCAGCATATTATTTTATATCCAATTTTGTCAGACATTTTTTTTTCTCACTCCAAAGTGACAGAATTATTTTAAACTTGCGCCAGGACGGGACGGGATTATCGTTGTTTTGCAGTAGGTCATCAGATTGAGCGCAATAACAGAAAGAAAAGCTATACTTGAAGAAAAAACTTTTTTTTTCCGTTTCAAAGGAAGGTACAGTAAATGATTGAGTTTCTGTACAACACCCGAGTCTGGTGTTGTGCAACGCGTTGGGTGAGACTTTTAGAAAAATTTAGATGATGCTATATTGTTAACTAATCTGTTTCTTTAATTTATTTGTCTGTTTTAAGCAACTTTCAATCTTCGTCAAGACCTGGAAGACAGGCTGGAACAGGAAACTCCAGATGAACCGACCTACGTCGTTAACAGTAAAGAGCACAATGTGGATAGCAAAATAAAGAATGAAGGGAGAAGTAAATCAGAGCGAGATCAAGTTGAAGCTACGAAACTTAAATAAAAATACACAAAGCGAGAAAGGAGACGATACAACGGCTGTACGAAGTGATAAGACGGGTACTGAAGGTGATGAGGAACATGTTGGGACAATCGGGACTTCTGGGAACGAGAAATTAGTAACGGAGAGTCCCGAGCGGACTGAAACTGCTAGAAACATAGAAGTTGTGCCACAACATCAACTTAGTTTAGAGGATGTCGAGAATGAGGATGCTTGGTTGATGGTTCAGAAACTGGATGCTGGGGTCGCGTTAGGAAAAGATGGTCTTAAAGAAGTGGAAGTTTTAAACGGAGCTGGGCAAAGTCTAGAAGGGATAAGTGGAAGTCTTGAGGACGCTGAGGGTAGTCGCAAGACAATGGAGAAAAATATGGATAGCCAGGAGAGGACTGGGGATGATGCAGACGAGGCGAGTAGGGGCCTAACAGATACTGAGGACAGGACTATGGATAATATAAAGGAGACGGATGAGGACCTCAGGGACACTAAGGATAGCCAGGCGAGTGCTGGGGATAATGTTGACGAAGCGAGCTGGCGCTTAAAAGATGCTGAGGACAGGGCCGTGGATATTCTAAAGAAGACAGATGAGTACCTCAAGGACACTAAGGATAACCTAGAATGGACAGGAGAGGACCTCGAGGAGGATAATCTAGAGAAGGCAGACTTTAAGGACACCAAGGGTAATCTAGAAGAGACAAGAGAGAACCTTGACGGAAGTGAGGATAATCTAAAGGAGACGGATGAGGACTTCGAGGACACTAAGGATAATCTAGAAGGGACAAGAGAGGACCTTGAGGAAGATAATCTGGAGAAGGCAGACTTCAAGGACACCAAAGGTAATCTAGAAGAGACAAGAGATGGCCTTCAGGATAATCTAAAGGAGACGGACGAGGACTTCGAGAACACTAAGCGGATAATCTAGAAGGGACAAGAGAGGACCTGAGGATAATCTAGACGGGATAGGACCTTGAGGATAATCTAGAGTAGATGGACGAGAACTGCAAGGACATTAAAGATAACCAGAAGAGACAGGGGGGCCTTGACGATAATCTAATGAAGACGGACGAGGACTTCCAGAACACTAAGGATAATCTAGAATATAGGCAGGAGAGGACGTTGAAGAGGCGGAGGATCATATACTGTTATACACGATGCGATTGTACTTGCAACAAATAGCCTGAATGTTGCAGGTTGCAAAAAAAAATCGCACTGTACTGTAACACCCCGTAGCAACTTGTGATTTTGTTATTTTTGCCGTGTTGCAAGTTGCAAGAAAAGTTGGATGGGTTATACTTTTTGCTGCAACTTGCTGAACGTGTAACACCCTTCTTGCAACTTGCGAGCTTTTTTTCCATGGGTAAATGTGTTGCAAGTTGCAAGAAAAATCGCATCGTGTAACAGCACATTAAAGGAGACGGATGAGGATTCCAGGACACCACAGATAAACTAGAAGAGACAAGGCGAAACGAAAACGATTACACGGACTTTTTCTGAACAAATTCAATCAACAAAGCAAAAAAAAAAAAAATTCATATTTTTCCCCCCTAGGTTTCTAACTAATTTCCCAGCCGGCTGGAGCTTATACATTTGATTCTCATTTTTTTTTTTAAATTTAACCTACAAATTGATTTGAATTTGTGTCCCTCCACTCATGCCTTTTTGGCAGCTTTTAATGCTTTTCTGTGACGAACTATTTCTATGTCGACCAGAGGATCATTTTCCACCCTAGCTAAACGCCTTTCGCCAAGTAACTCGACCTCCACTTCGGTTCCTTTGTCGCAAAGCTCGACGGGAAGTAATGCGTACGCAACACTCTTTTTCACTTGCCAACCAAAACACCCGGATGTGGTGACGCCAACAACCTACAAGAAAGTTGTGTTAGGTCAGTGATTAAAGTGTCTATGGAGTGAAGACTAATTCGTTGTTGTTTTAATGAACAAAGGAGCATCGTAGGAGCATTCAAGGAAAATTTCAAGAGAATCTGATGGATAATCTTCGCGCTATTACACCCGTTTTCAAAATTACGCGACCAGGCCGGAAATATTGCAGTCGACATGCGAGTTTTATGGCAATTCAAAATACTTTAGTATAACTTACTTTGTCATCGTATCCAACATTCCCATGGATTGCATTGTTGTATGGTTAAATAATTTGCCATTCGGTCAACATTAACGTCCTCATTTCATTGTATTCTGACTCAGTTCGTATTGATGTCCGCCATTTTGGGACAACAAATTGCTATAAAACTCACATCACGGCACATGTATGTCAATTTCCAGGGTCACGTTTGAAAACGGGTTTAACTCAAGGTTTGTCATGGATAGTTCGTTTTTGGAGAAATTAGGGCTCTCGGTAAGAATGTCTTATGACGTACTCAAATGGACCATTGATGCTAAAATCCATTGTTCTTATGCAAAGTTGTCCATTTGCGTATACTGTACGTCATAAGGCATTGTTACCGAAAGCCCAATAGTGAAAACTATTCATCAGATTGTCTTAAAATTTTCTGTGAATGTTTCTACCATGCTCCTCTGTTCATTAAAACAACATCTCAACTAAGTGCTCGGGTTCTCTAAAACCCACGCTATGGATACAAAATGGCGGGAAACATAATCTGGCAACCGTTGAAGTAGTATAGACGAGTTCAGAGCAGTGAACTCCATTTCCTATATCCATCCCTTATACATGGAACCCTAACTTCAGTCATTATCACGCTTCAAAAGTGAAGTCAAAATTTTGTACTTATTACGTCGCTTCCAGTCCCCTGCGCCATCCTGACGCGAACCGCGTCTTGGCCGCGTATATAGGGGGACTGAAGGCGACGTAATAGAGCTTGACTTCACTTTTTGACCCGAAGTTAGCGTTCCAAGATATGAGGGGAGAATGGAGGAAGTATGGAGGAGTACTGGTTCAGAGTTTCAGATTTAATGCGATTC
Organism: Paragorgia papillata; assembly: GCA_035771165.1. Lineage (NCBI taxonomy): Eukaryota > Metazoa > Cnidaria > Anthozoa > Scleralcyonacea > Coralliidae > Paragorgia > Paragorgia papillata. Next base: position 1,546,540 of record JAWNZC010000141.1, read on the forward strand.
GGAACACAATCCGGTTCATTTAAGGATAATGACTAATAATATAGCATTGCTAAAAGACCCTGGGTACGAGGTTGTGCTTGGGGCCGCATTTTTATGATTTTAAAACTTAATTTTTGGAAAAAATAAATGTTATGATCAATATTAGGAGTAAGGTACCTTTCCGTTATGCCAAACTGTTTCATCTCCTTCAGGATCTACATCACTGGTGTCAACAGTGAGGCAAACACACTTTCGAGTCAAACCATCTTCCTTGATCTTCTTCAAGGCTTCCTTGCCAATGAAATCTGTCGGCTATAAAATATTTTTATAAAGTCAGACTATATACATGATCTTATGATATATTGACTTTTGGTAACGCACAACATCCAGATTGTGCGAGACTCAATCGACATATGGTCTGGAAACTCGACCAAGCTCAAAGCGCCTATATATACAAACTTGTGTATGGTGTGATTTGATGTTGAGACTGTGATTTGATGTTGAGACTGTCTTTACCGAACACAAACCTGTCTTTCGCTTATTAATATTTAAATAACACTGTTGGGCGATTGAACCTAAACGCTGCCATTGGATGATTGCTTCATTATACCAAAAATACATTGCCTTCACCATACACAAGTTTGTATAAACGTGAACAAAAAGATGGAACAAAGACTTTTGCTGAGTTTCCATGCAGACCATCTCCCTCCATGGACTGTGATTGTACCCACCTTATCAAGTTTAATGAAAAATCCAAGTCCTGCTTCGAATGGATTCGTGTCCATGTTCATCTAAATTATAATAAAAGCAAGATGAACAGGAGTTCTGAATTCTAATTTAGTAATTATTATCCTTTCATATACACTATCTTCCGTATCATATATCTCCATATCACCCCTCTGATCCTCAATCTAGAATTTCAACAGAACAAATCAACCATCGCGCTCTTCTGCCACTCGAGCCTTGGAAACCCTAAACTGGAAACGCCTAAACCATCGACGTCACGAGCATCGCTGTACCTTTATTTATAAATGTCTGAATGTTTTTTATTCAAAGTTTCATCTACTACCAAATAGCAATTTCCACCAATACCATACTCTTAGAAACAAGGCCAAATTCCACTTACCTAAAGGCTAAGACTAACTGGGGAAAACATAAAATAATCGATCACGCTCTGAACGATTTTAATAATTTAACTCCTGACTTTCATGGTTAACTGCTACTATATGTAATTATATCTATTTAACAAATAGATTCCATTTTGCCGTTGTCTGTTCAGTTATAGATGCACAGATGACGTCACAACGTGGTAAGAACAAAAAAGTGGCCCACGAGACGCAGTCGAGTGGGTCACTGATGTTCTTACCACGTTGTGACGTCTTCTGTGCATCTGTAACTGAACAGACAACAAAAAAATGGAATCTATTTGTTTTATACAATAAAAATTTAAAAGGTCTTTGTCGAAACTCTTGCCGGATTTTGGGGCATGAAGAAGGGAAAAAGCAAGTCAGCTGACGTGATCTGACGTGATCATGTGTCTGTCCTCTAATAGATCATGGCCAACAACCAATGAAAACACGCATAGCAACCAGGGTATTGTATAAATTTCCTTATTTCATTTATGTTGCACAGGGCCCATTGAAAAACACTTCGGTGACATGGGCTCCCTGTTAACACTTTGAGGCCTGGACCTCTCCCTGTTGAATAACGAAGAAAGTCTGGGCGTTAACCAGAATAAAATACTAAAGACTCGTCTTCAGGCTTCAAAGTGTTAAAGGGAGAGGTTTTAAAATATTTCTTCTACATCACACCACCTTATCACCCCTCTGATCCCTAATCTCTGAATCCAACGGCTCATCCCCAAGCTCTAAGTCCTCTCTTTACTCTTAAGCTGAGTAGAGAAAGCTCGTACCTCTGAACCCCAAGCTCTAAATCCTTTCTCTACTCTCAAGCTGGTCATGGCGTACGTTCCAAAATCTCCAATGTCATATTCCTCGCCAGCTTCTATTAAAGCATCGTAGAGTGGACTAAGGTCGTCCATTTTGCAATATATTTCCCAGCCAAGCTCGCCTGTGTGGATGAAAAAAGAAATAGTTGAACGTTATGGTGTGGCCAAATATTGTTTAATATTGATCGTATATTGCTCAACATACAAACTCATACAACTAATAATAAACACAATTAGCAAGAAATTCAACAATGTGGTAGGGGATTTGCAACAACAGCTTGACTACTTTACTGAAAATACATTTCAGAAGGTTACGCATTCAATCTGGTGTTAGTTAGGATTTCCCCCGATAATTGTATATTATTATACAATACTGATACAATCTCGACTGTGATTGGCTAAAAACCTACAGATAATTCTTGATATCTGTAACTATGACGCGCTGGCCAGCGGTTTGAACAAACAAACATGGCGGCCGTCCTTAGGAGTGAAGATCAGAAGCCGATTAATCCGGCGGATTTGGCACGTTTTGTTGACGCTAAAACCACCAAGAAAAAACAAGCGAGCTACACATACATCTGTTAGAGTTTAAAGCAGTGTTTGAAGGAGAAAATTGTATTTGAAAGCGAAAAAAGTTAGCGAAACTCGAACTGAAGACGGTATGAATATTTACTATTTTTACCTAACTTTGTAAAAAACTTTCTAAAGGCTTCTACGTTTATAATTGTATAATAAAACAATTATTGAATTCGGTTATCGCATGATATCAAGAATTATCAAGGCCTCTGTTTGTGTTATCCGCCTCAGCCTTCGGCTTCGGCAGATAACACAAACCTCGGCCTTGATAATTCTTGATATCATGCTCAACCTCATCCAATAATTGTATATTCTTGGTTTTCATCTGACGTCACGGCGGCCATATTGGTGCACAGAAACAATGAAATGGCAGCCATATTGGTGCCCAACCTTTACCCTATGGGAATTTAACTCTATTCTTATTCAAACATTTCGTATTGTTTCACCACCCCCAACGGGGCCACCGATCACGTGAGTGAAAACGATCCATAGCGGTGTTGCATGTGGCACAGGGGTTTGCGCACGTGTCGTTCACCTCGACGACTCGGGGTTGAATTCCTGCAGTAATCAGATTAAAATTTCACGTAAAGGTCGCATGTGAGAAGAGTGCATGCTTCCAGTCCGACTCTATGCCAAACACCACAGGTTTTCCCTGAGTACTCCGGTTTCCTCCTGTAGTAACACTGGACCAATGGGGGATGGCCCTTACTGGACCTCTACGTAGAACAGTTTACATACGACTGATATGGTTGTTCAATATAGATAAAGTTAGTTTACTCCGGTTTCGCCCTGTAGTAATACCGAAGAATTAGGGATGGTCCTAATAAGAGGGCGTTTGCACCTAAGAGGGTGTTTATATGGAGGCGAGCCAGCCCGGGCTAGCCCAGCTAGGCGAGCAAGCCCTTCTCGTGTAAACACAATAAAAATCATCTTGGCAAAGCGGGCTAGCTCAGGTAACCCGGGCTGGCTCGCCTCCATATAAACACCTCCATTCACCTAGAGCACGGTTGGTGTGTGCTGTTAGGGCGCTGCCTCTCACCAATAGTTAAGCCCGATTGGACGGGGTTAGTACTTGGATGGGTGACCGTCTGGGAATAACCCAGCCGTTTCTCGTGCTTGAGACTCGTGTGAGTAGAGTTTAGTTGGTCTCTGCTGTGCTTCGAGGGTTTTTGGGTTCTCCGGTTTTCCTCCCTCCGTAAAAACCAACACCTAGGTCTTAGCTGTAATTCGTGGGCCGATATGTGTCGTATGGCGGCTGCCTGAGCGCCTTTAATATGCCTTCGACTCAGCCATGTCAAAAATTATTGTAAGGCGCATTTGAAAACATTAAAGTTGAATTTGCGCGGTATAAATACATGTTATTATTATTATTATTATTATTAAGTGGAAACACCACCCATCAAAACATGTTCAAAAGTTAACCGCTTTTGAAATTGACACCGTGGGATTGGCAAGACGTGATTGACTGAGGGCACAAACATGTATTTATCAAAGGAAAACTTAATATGTTTCCAAGGTACACTTTTATGTTTGACGTTGACATTATAGAACATGTTTTGGCGGGCGGTGTTTCCACTTAGGTACGAACGACTGTACTGGACCTCTAGGGAGAACAGTTTAGATACGACTGATAATTCACCAGATCTGACAAACTAAACTTCAAGTTCTCAAAACACCCCGGCTCACCTGTATAGGATAGACGCAGAGCTTGCACCGGAATTCCTGCAATTTCCATATCTTTTACCGTTAGAAATTTAAAATTCTCGTGGCTCATATCCGCGTCTGTTAGTTTACTGAGCACATCTCGTGAACGAGGACCTGCAATGCCCAGTGTACCGTAATCGTCTGTTATGTTGGTTATAGTTACGTCTGAGTACTTTCTTGCATAATCATTCAGCCACCTAAAAGACAGACAGGTGTCATCTATCTATTGTTTAAAACTCGAGTGTTGGTGATGATCCTCCTTACCGTCATGACCATTTTTTATAAGTGGATTGCCATCACCATCATTTCCATTATCACCACCGTCAGCATCGCTACCATCATAATCACCATTACCATCATCACGATTATCATCACCACCACCATCACTACCATCATCACTACTATCATCATCACCACCACACCAGTGCACCACCATCGTGACAATCAACACCACTACCATCATCACCATTATACCATCATCACGGCCATCATCACCAGCACAATCATCACTATCACCACCATTACTACCGTTCTCGTGATCACCGTCACTATCATGACCATCACTCCACCATTATCACCACGACATCACCATCATCATCATCATCATCATCATCACCATCACCATCATCATCTTTACTCTTGCAGAGGCCTACACTGTAGTTAATACATTACTACTCATTGAAGTATTCTACGAAATATCTCTCAATAATTTTAATTATAACGTTGACAAATTGCTCCAGATTACCTGAGATCGTGATACTCCGAACCAGAACCAGTAATGACTAAATAGTGGTTGGGTGCCAGTGTTGTGATAGTAAGTTCTGCAAATACTCGACCGCGAGGCGTAATTAAATGACTAATATTCGTTGATCCCACCTGATGGAGACAATAAATCAGCATCAGAAACAGCGTCAGGCTTCAAACGTGTCAAAGATGGCTAAAAATGCTGTTACTGGGTTGGTTGCTACTCCATTACCACCTCCCTACAACGGCACCCTCTGCAACGGCCACCCTCTACAACGGCTACCTCTCTACAACACTCAATTCTCCACAACGAACACCTCTCTACAACGGACACCTCCTTACAACGGCCAACTCCCTACAACACCCAATTGTCTACAACGGCCACCTCCCTACAACGGCTACCTACCTACAACACCCAATTCTCTACAACGGCCAACTCCCTACAACGGCTACCTACCTACAACGGTCACCTCCTTACAGCAGCCACTTCCCTACAACGCCCAGCTACCCACAACAGCCACCTCTACAACGGCTACCTCTCTACAACCGCCACCTCGCTACAACCGCCATGCACCTCCTTGCAACAGCCACTTCCCTACAACGCCCAGCTACCCACAACTGCCACCTCTACAACCGCCACCTCCCTACAACCGCCACCTCCCTACAACGGCCATGCACCTCCTTGCAACAGCCACTTCCCTACAATGCCCAGCTACCCACAATAGCCACCTCTACAACGGCTACCTCTCTACAACCGCCACCTCCCTGCAACGGCCACCTACTTACAACAGCCACTTCTCTACAACGGTCACCTCGCTACAACGCCAGTAAACTCTGTCCCTTTAGTGACCATTATATAGAGATGTTTAATTGTATACGACTCGTGAGACTTATGATGTAACGTGCAAACCTTTGGCAGTTTATTAGCGACCATGTAGTCTAAAAACTCTGTTGCTTGGGAGCCAGTAATTTCAAATTTTCCAAAAGGCGTCAGGTCAATGACTCCAACGTTATTGAGAACAAGGGCACACTCTTTGCCAACAGGTTCAAACCAGTTTGTTCGACGGAAGCTTGGTTCATAACCACCATCACCCGGCTTGGAAAACCAGTTGGGTTGTTCCCACCCAGCGTGTACACCCATTTCTGCTCCTTTGGCAAGTAATTTCTAAAATAAAACTTTGGCGTTATAAATACATGTTAACATATTACAAATGATCATTGTCTCTGCATCAGGCAGTTTAGCTCAATCAAGAGAATGAAAGAGCTACGACCAGACACCATTTATGAAGATATAAGAGTAGCTATAGGTGTAGATGTGGAGGTGTTGATGTGCAGGCAGCGCCGGATTTAGGACTGTGGAGGCCCCTGGGCGGTCACTGACCAGCACAATATATCAATTATATTTCTGAATGTATGCTAAGACGGACCTATCAGTATATTTTTCCCCCGAATTACGCTTTCGTCGGTAAAGACACGAGATAATTTTGCTTTACGAACCAATACAACTTCGAAGTCACAATTCCCACACTGAATCAGGTTTACAATAACTTGTCAGCTCCATCCATCAATCTGTCATAATCGTCATAGTATACACTTTTAGAAGTGACCCTATATATCATCCATATATCTTTTGTCTTGTTTTTGACTCATATTTTGGGCTCTCAAGATTTTTTTCATTTCAACACCTATTTTTTCAACTTTCAAGACATTTTTGTGGAGGCCCCCCCTTAAACATTATTTTGTGGGGGGCCCTGGGCGACCGCCCAGTCCGCCTGTCCTAAATCCGGCACTGTGTGGAGGCGTCGATGTGGAGATGCAGATATCGAGATGTAGAGGTGTAGGTGTAGATGTAGAGGTGTAGATGTTTAGATATAGATGTGGATGTGGAGATGTGGAGAAGTGTAGATGTGGAGGTGTAGATGTGGAGAGGTGGAGGTGTAGATCTGGAGAGGTGTAGATGTGGAGGTGTAGATCTGGAGAGGTGTAGATGTGGAGATGTAGATGTGGAAGTAGAGGTGTAGATCTGGAGGTGTGGGGATGTGGAGGTGGAGGTGTAGATCTGGAGAGGTGTGGAGGTGTATATCTGGAGAGGTGGAGGTGTAGATGTGGAGAGGTGGAGGTATAGGTGTGGAGAGGTGTAGAGCCAGTAGAGGTGTAGATGTGGAGGTGTAGATCTGGAGGTGTAGATGTGGAGATGTAGATGTGTAGGTGTAGATGTGGAGGTGTAGATCTGGAGGTGTAGATGTGAAGATGTAGAGATGTAGATGTGGAGAGGTAGATGTGGAGGTGTAGATGTAGATGTTGGGGTGTAGATGTGGATGTGGAGGTGGAGGTGTAGATCTGTAGGTGTAGATGTGGATGGTGTAGATGTGGAGGTGTAGATCTGGAGAGGTGGATGTGTGGAGCGGTAGATGTAGATGTGGAGGTGTAGATCTGTAGGTGTAGATGTGGATGGTGTAGATCTGTAGGTGTAGATGTGGATGGTGTAGATGTGGAGACATGTAGATGTGGAGGTGTGGAGCGGTAGGTATAGATTTGTAGGTGTAGATGTGGAGATGTAGATGGTGTAAATCTGTAGGTGTAGATGTGGAGATGTGGATGGTGTAGATCTGTAGGTGTAGATGTGGATGGTGTAGATGTGGAGGTGTAGATCTGGAGAGGTGGAGAGGTGTAGGTGTAGATCTGGAGGTGTAGATGTGGAGGTGTAGATGTGGAGGTGAAGATGTGGATGGTGTAGATGTGGAGTTTTAAATGTGCAGGTGTAAATGTAGATGTGGAGGTGTCGATGTGCAGGTGTAGATGTATAGGTGTAGATCTAGACGTGTAGGTCTAGATGTGTTTAGGAATTGGTGTACAGGTATAGGTGTACAGATGTAGGTGTTGGTGTAGCCGTAGGTCTAGGTGGGTAGGTGTAGTTACAGGTATATATCTACTGAATATCAACATGATCCTCTGTAATTAACTAAACGTACCTCATATATAGGGTTGATTCTCATCTTTCTTCCATAAGGCCTCTCTTCCTTTGGGTACACTAATATATTATTAAAGCCATACGTTTCGCGGCATTTTGCATGGACATATTCTTTGGTCGTCCATTTCCCATAGCGTCCAGGATCATTATCGCTCAGCTCGTGAAGTGGTTCGCCATGTAACATCCAGTGAGCTAGATACTTGCCAAATCCACCTGAGCCCGCAAGAGTACGTTAGGAATTTTAATACTGTATATACATTATGCAATTTTTAACAAAATGGTTATTGTTGTTGCCAACAAAAGGATCATTCGTGTTGTCAACAAAAGGATCATTCAGGATCATTCGTGTTGTCAACAAAATGGTCATTGTTGTTGTCAACAAAAGGGTCATTCGTGTTGTCAACAAAAGGATCATTCGTGTTGTCAACAAAAGGATCATTCGTGTTGTCAACAAAAGGGTCATTGTTGTTGTCAACAAAAGGATCATTGTTGTTGTCAACAAAAGGATCATTGTTGTTGTCAACAAAATGGTCATTGTTGTTGTCAACAAAAGGATCGTTATTGTCAAGAAAAGGGTCATTGTTGTGGTCAACAAAAGGATCATTGTTGTTGTCAACAAAAGGATAATTGTTGTTGTCAACAAAAGGGTCATTGTTGTTGTCAACAAAAGGTCATTGTTGTTGTCAACAAAAGGGTCATTGTTGTTGTCAACAAAAGGGTCATTGTTGTTGTCAACAAAAGGGTCCTTGTTGTTGTCAACAAAAAGGTCATTGTTGTCAACAAAAGGGTCCTTGTTGTTGTCAACAAAAGGATTATTCTTGTTGTCAACAAAAGGGTCATTGTTGTTGGCAACAAAAGGATCATTCGTGTTGTTGTATCTATGACATCATCACATGTGGGTTATCTTACCAGAGTGTATAATGCCATAGCCGGAAGCAGTGGCCAACCAATAATTATAGACTTCATGTGAAGGACCCAACAATCCTAACACGTCTGGCGTATAGGTAATTGGACCAGCCACCACGCTAGCTACCTCGGCCGTCTTCAACACTGGCATCATTTCCATCGCGGCTTCGATCTCATCATTGATCCGATCAAGATCGCTTTCAAAAAGTTCTTTACCAAAATTCGGAGGTACTCTATCCCACCTGTGATAAAAATATTGGTGGAAAGAAACCGAGGCAATCAGGATCAATAATAATGGTTAAGAAACCTCCATTACCTCGCAGGAAGGTTATGTTTTATCTCGGTTTGTTTGTATTTTGTCTGTCAGCCCGTCAGTCAAGGGGCTTATGCAGCGAAAAATAAGTTCGGGAGAGACTCTTATTTCAAAGAACTATTAAGTTATAAAGATTGACGTTTGCAGCTCTTCCATATATCACTTCGTTCTTTGGATATCGAGATTTGCGTGATAAGCAAATAACATCGCTTTGACATCACACTCGGTATAATGACTTGTTGGAAAAATCATGTCTAGGTATTCTTGCCTTGCAATAATTCAAGTAAATCACTTGAAACTTTTCATGTATAGTGTCCTGCGATACACAGAAGCACATGCAAAGTGGGCCCTCGATTTGCCCCTCGTAGCCTGCGCCACAGACGCCCAAAGTCCATAACTGGTCTTAAAATTAGTCTTACCAGTCCTCTTGTAGTCTCATGTTCTCAACTGATTCGTATGGCCCAATGAGAAGTCCCTGTCGTTCTTGCCTTGCGTAATAACCTCCCTCCAGGTCACGAATGACAGGCACCTCAAACGACAGTGCTTCAACCTCTGGGATTGTGGTGGTCACCATATACTGATGGTGAATTGGACACAGCGGGTGCTCTACGCCCACCATCTTGCCAATTTCGCGAGACCAGAATCCTAAAGGTATTGAATCATAATCTTAATTAATCCTAAGTTATAATAGCGACGGCATGCATCGTGAATTTGTACTGCATTGTGGTTTATCCAGGGTAACAAGCTCAATTCAAAATGTGATTGCTCAGTGTGGAGACAATGCGGTAAATTTATCTTTATAAACACTTTTGTGGCAACAATTGGTCTAAGGGGGCGATTACATGGACCGGGCTGGCCCGGTTAACCGGGCTAGCCCGGTTAACCGGGATGAGTTTACAAAACGATTACATGGAGCGGGCTAGCCGGTAAGCCGGGAATGATTTCAGGCCGAAATTCGCAATTATCAAGTAAATAAGGGCAAAGCTACGTTAGTTTTACTTCAGTTTTACACTAATTAGTCTATTATTTATTTTGTAAGCCCATCGTTACTAAAAAGATTGTTAAAGTCTTAGCTAACCCAGGAAAGCGTCTTCACGAAGACTAATTAATTTATTAAATCTTCGCTTTGATCACAAAACACACAAACAACGTTGATGTTCTATTTCAGTTCCTTTCAGCACTATTTATTCACACAGTCAAGCAAACGAACGCGTATCGAAGCGAGTTCAACAGTTTTTCAGCCCGGTTTGCCGGGATGAAATCGATTACATGGACATTTTCATCCCGGTTAACCGGGCTAGCCCGGTTGCGACAACCGGGATCCCGGCAAACCGGGCTAGCCCGCTTGCCATGTAATCGAAATGTTAAAACAACATGTGTTTTATATATAAAGCGGGCTAGCCCGGTTAACCGAGCTAGCCCGGTTAACCGGGCCAGCCCGGTCCATGTAATCGCCCCCTTAATACGATCGTTGTGATAATTAACCCTTTATTGACCAGGTTTCCGGGAGCTCTCCCCTTGACGAGTAAAATTGTCTGGCGTTAGCCAGAGTAAAATTGTCTGGCGTTAGCCAGAGTAAAATTGTCTGGCGTTAGCCAGAGTAAAATTATCTGGTGTTAGCCAGAGTAAAATTAATAAGTAGACAAAAAGCAACTGTGGCCAGTAAAGGGTTAAATATAAGACAATATAAAGATAACTAAAGATAGACTTGTAACAAATATATCCTTATACGTTAAATGTACTCTAATACTACCCGAAAGAAAGCGACTTCGGTTGGGTGGCACTAGCTGTTAGGAAAGGAGGAAAACCGGAGAACCCAGCGAGTTCCAAGCTCCAGAACGGGGGTTATTAATCATCCAAGTACTAACCCCGTCTAACCAGGCTTAACTTTTGGTGAGAGGCAGCGCCCTAACAGCACACGCCACCCGTGCTCCCCTAGTACGAGTCCGGTCTAGAACTCAGAGCTTTTCTGTGCATTAACATCTAACAACAGCTTGTCAACTCCATTATTACTCCAAGCTGAAAGTACTATACTAACAAACGAAAGAGTCACTGTTCTAGAGTCACTGAGTCGTCTTCGACGTCATAACCTACCCTAATTTTCTCAACTAGTTCTCCATTACTTAAATAGTAACTTGAAATCATACCTGCAGCATTTACGATCCTTTTGGCGTGTATAGTTCCGTGATCAGTTTCCACATCCCACTCTCCATTAGCTCGTTGATTCAATCCTCGAACCGGCGCTGGCATGTAGAACTCTGCTCCATACTTACGTGCACCAATTGCAAGTGCATGAGATAACGAGTATGGATCGACGTGACCATCACCTAAAAGTACAGTCGATTAAACCATTACCGCAGTGGTCCTTAAGTATTTCATGGATTTGGTGGTGAAGGAAATACCAATTAGGTGGTGGAATACATACATTTTTAAGACCAAATTGGAACTAGTTGCACAAATTGCAACATCAAGGCCTGATCTGGCAGGAATCGATCCCACCGCGATCCCGCATTGCTAGTGCGGTCCTCTGACCACTGTCTGGGTTCACGAGTTCTGTATATATATAATGGTAATGGTAATGGTAATGCAGGGGAAGAATTGGGTATATATGTTGCAAGTAATATTTGGCGTTTCACTCGATGGAACTACATGTTCTATGGATTTTTAGCAAAAAAAACCCAACATTTCTTGTATTGGAATATATACTGTGCATTTAAGACCAAACCAGACCAGTGCTACGATCATGAGGTATGTTCAGCATAGACAAGTGGTAACAGATGCCAACAGACAGTGGTAAATGGTGACAAATGGTAGCAGATCTATGCATTGTAGCAGATGCTGACAAATGGTAGCAGATAGTAACTATCTGGTGAAAGTTCGTATCAACAGACGGTAGCAGATGCTAACAGATCTTGTCAATAGTTGCAACATACGGTTGCAGATGGCAACAGATGGTAACAGACCAATGACAGGTGACAATAGACGGTAAAGGAGTTAGGATAAATGTAGAGTATATGAATGGTACAGATGGTGGCAGATTCAAATAGACGGTGGCTAAGTTGATTTAGATGTATATAACTGATGGTTATCATTACAATCAATAGGCGAATTTCAGGGTATTGCGCGCGCATCATTTTACAAAGGAATTGGCGGGCTCCCCACAAAGTAAGCAATGGCAAACAGACATGCTAGCGAGCCAACAACAGCAGAATAACAGCCTTAAACATCCAGAAACTCTATCTATACTTTGTTTATTTTAAACAGTATGTTTACTTTGAGTGGAGCTTGCCAGTTTTTTTGAAAAATGATGCGCCCTGAAACTCGCCTATTATGATTGATCAGTAGTTATCTGATACAAATGTATACCATTGGTTATTTATATATTCGACATAGTCCCTTGAGCCCAGCCCGTTCACGTATCACAACTCACCTGGATTGTACAATGCACCAAGTACGGAATTCATATTTAACAGGGGGTGCAATTCTGCGATTTTCTCTGGTTCAACGAAGTACTGTTCAGCTTCTCGACAACCCTGCCTTTGCATCTGATATTTCAGTTCGTCAACGCGTTCTGGGCGAGAAGCAAGTCGTAAGGTGCCTGGTGTATGCCAATTTATCTCCTATAAGTTTAAAGACCGTATTTTATAAGATTTTAAAACGTTTTCCATCATGGTAAAGGAAGTGTGGTACAATAAAAGAAGCCAATGACACCAAATTATGAAGATATACAGTGTTTCAATACCATTTCAAAGTCATCCACAGAGAGTGCCGAAACCAACCGACAGACAATACAGAAAACAAAAATCATATAATTGATGATAAATCAATTACTTAAATCTTAAATTCAAACCAAACCAATCTAATCCATTTCAATCCACTTAACTTCACTTCAATCCAATTCATTACCACTTTAATCCAATCCAATACCACTCCACCCCAGTCCATCCCACTGCAATCTACTGATTCTACTCCACTCCACTCCACTCCAACCCAATACCACCTCAATCTAAGCCAATTCAATACGACTCCACTCCATCCTACTCCACTTCAATCTACTCAACTCCATTCCACCCCACTCTATCCACTCCAATCTACTCCACTCCACCCAACTTCAATCTACTCCACTCCAATCCACTCCACTTCATTCTACTCAACTCCATTCCACCCCACTCTATCCCACTCCAATCTACTCCACTCCACCCAACTTCAATCCACTCCACTCCACTCCACCCCACTTCAATCTACTCCACTCCATTCCATTCCAAACCAATACCACCTCAATCCAATCCAATACCACTCTACTCCCTCTACCCTATTCTAATCCACTTCAACCCAACGCAATACCACTCCACTCTACTCGAATTCACTTGAATCCGATCAGTCCAATCGAATGCAATGGAATCCAATCCAGTCCAATTCAATCCAATGAAAACTAAACTTAATGAAACTAAACTATCCGACATAGTTTAATTTTTTAAGCTAAGCTAAGGCTTAAGTACGCACTAAGAGTTCTTAATTACTAAGATGTGTTTAAAGTAATAGTAATTAATGATCTACCCACCTGGCCAGTTTCTTCTTCCAATTGACCAAACAACTGCACACTATAATAATGAACTTTTTTCATGTTGATTCCAGCGTTAAACGTCGTTGTCAACCCAGCCTAGTAAAAGAGAATCATGAGAGACAACAACAGCAATAGCAGCAACAACAACAGCAATAATTTAACAACAACCCCACTATCACCACCAAGAACAACAACAACAGCACCACTACCAACAACAACAACAACAACAACAATAACAAACACCACCATGTACCAAACACACCAACATAGTATTCTGCAACAGGTTGCATCAGAGCCGGGCGACTACATTCGCCCGCGAGTGCCTACTTACCGCATGCCATGTAGAGCCAGCGGTTAGCTCTGTCTTCTCCAGTAATACAACGTCTTTCATACCAGCTTTTGCCAAATGATACGCAACACTTGTACCCATAACCCCTCCTCCAATAACCACACATTCTGAAGTTTCTTTTAACTTCTTGTTAAGTTTGGGGACTCTTAAAAAAAAACACAAACGGAGCTTCAGAGGAATGATACCGAAATTGAAATTCTATACTGATAGTTAATATCAATGTAGCCTGCTAATACAGACTATTTACGTCGCGCCCTCTAAAGAGAGTAGTTTGTAGTAGCAGGCTTTTGTCAGTACAGCATATAATAGATAAACAATTATTGGAGAAAGGCTTGTTTAGTATCAAGAATTCTCAAGGTAGAAGTCTGCATAGTTTGCTGAAGACAATTAGGTGTTGGTGGCACAGTCGTTAGCGCCCGTAACCTTTCACCTCTGCCACCCGGGTTCGATGATTGAAAATTTCACCTTGACCGCATGTGAGAAGAGTGCTTCCAGTCTGACTCTAGCAAACACCACAGGTTTTTTCCTGAAGTAACACTGGACCAATGAGGGATGGTCCTTACTGGACCTAGTTTCTAACATTTCGAGCGAAGAGTATTTTTAGAGAGACGATGCCCCCGGGCCTTGTTTAATACTCCACCCACTTCATACATCGCTCCACCGTCCCTGATTTAGCCACTGGGAGCCCATCTTGGCAGCGCGTGGGCACCCTGTGGCGGACTCGAAAGACGCGCGGGGGACTGTGGCACACTCGATCGTTGGTTGTGTTTAGGAAAATATTTTTTTTCCCCTCCCTCCCCCCCCTTTCCGCCCCCCGTTTTTCCTTTTTTCCGCCTTTTTCCCCGCTTCCGGTAACCGTTTTTTGTTTTTTAAAATTCCCTGCCACAGTCCCCCGCGCGTTTTTCGAGTCCTCCAGAGGGTGCCCACGCGCTGCCATCCAAGGTCACTCCTAACTAAAAATAGCATAAATATTCAGTATATTCTCTTTATTAAATTGCTTACTGTATAAATTCCCGGTATTAATGCAAACATTATTACTCTTTCCAAATTAAATTTTCTATGCAATATGTTTAATGATCCTCGTATCGCCAAAAGGAAAGTTCAATTTTCGAATGTTTAAAAAAAATACCATTGTCGTATTGTTAGGACTTTTATTGTAATTTCAGACCAAACAGCTTGGTATATACATTCTCGTATTTCATGATTCCATTCCCTTTCACATTCGGAATCCAGTTAAAGGGGCCGATTACTAACCCGGGTGTCACGAAATTCTTTCCTCGGCCACAAAAGGAGATTTTAATCAACGTTAGGATTCGTTTACATCTAAACTAAGCCAATTCGTCTTTGTAAATTAGCCGTTTATACGCAGTGGCATAGCCAGGGTCTTGGGGGGGCGAGAACCTCGATCACCTAGGGGGGCCGGGGGCATGCCCCCCCGGAAAATTTTGGATTTCTAGGGTCTCGCGGAAACACTATTTACTGCATTTTGAGGCAAGTATTTAAAAGCTATAAATTACATAATTTTGTTGAAATCAAACCAGAACATAGAATGATACACGTCAGAATATCTTTAGATTTACTTATAAACAAGTCGTAAATGTAAAAACAGGTTGGAGGCATTTTGTATAGACCTTAGTATTGTAATTTATAGCATATGCATGCCTGCAATATATATAACACATCCCCTCGCCCTACAAGTTTCTCCACGGATTTAAACTTTTCACGAGAACGGTCTTGGAGACTATTGGGGGGGGGGGGGCGACCGCCCCTCGCCCCCCTTGGCTAGTGAGATCCTAATCAATCGCGTGAGCCCAGTTAACCGGGCTAGCCCGGCTCTTAAGTGTATTTAACTGTGATTTAACTGTAACCGGAGCACCGCTTACACTGGTGCTTCAGTACAGTATACAACTCTCAAGAAAAATGTCCAGACATTCTTGTGTTCGCACTGCCACCTCGGCCGCAAGAAGATATTTGAATACTCGTTAGGATTCGTTTACATCTAAAGTCTAAACTAAACTAAACCAATTCTTTGCAAATTAAGTTTGTGTGTGTTTTAAAACCACAGTACGATCCTAATCAGACGAGCCAGCCCGGTTTTAACCGCATTACGCAATCTCCATAAACCAATACTCCTGAGTCCTGACCCCTATTTAATTTGGGGCTATATATATTGAAAAGCTCTCATGAAGCCTCTGTGGAGAGAGAGATATGTATTTTAATCGGCCCAAATGATTACTATCTACTGATCACGCCATATGACGTCATACATATACAGTATAGGGTATTCACAGTTATCGTACGACGTCACTCGAGAGGATCTTTCTGCAAATATAGAGCATTGTTTTCCATTGTTTTCTTGCTGGGAGAGCCAGAGTGCCAGAGAGGGAAGACGTTTTCATCGGCTCTGCCGTATTTGTGTTCGACTTCGTCTAAGATTTAGGACGAAGTAACTCGTTTAACCGGTTTTTGGTTGGTTTTCTGGTCTGATTTCGAATGGCTACGAGATTGTATAGCATGCATGTATTAACTCACAATGCATAACAGTGCACACAGCTGCGCGCTGAAGCGAAACACGAATACAGCAAAGCCCTGCTCGCAGCCGCAGGGTAAAGCTGAATTTATGCTATGTCGCAAATGTGACATACGTATGACTTTACGTTATACACATTTACGTCATTTTCATCCGCACACAGCTTCGCGCGATATATATATATATATCAATGTCTTTGCCTTTGCCTTTGACGGGATAACGTCTTAACAATGATTTTGTTAACGAAAAACGGCATACATGAGAAAAAAGGTCAAAAAATAAACGAGATTCGGGATTTCAAAAAAAGGACAGGAAACGAGATCGACAAACAACAGGATTTCTTAATTAAATAAAGACGACGTTGGTAGGGACTGGAGGATCTGCAGAGTACCCTTGTCGGGATACGGCCGGGAAGGGTAGAAAATATCGAGCGAGATTAGGGATTTAAGAATTAAGACGCCTATTGTGGGTGGACCTTCTGATATTAAAGCATTCATCTTCCCGTGGCAAAAAGGACGTAAACGCGTGCAAAGACATAGTTTTCTGCATCGTTGCATTCGACATGACCGCAGACGGGCACGGCTGGCACGTTAAACTTGATATTAAATCGATACAAGTACGACACACGACAACTGTTTCGACGTTGAAAGTTTCAAATTCCATATAGAGACGTAAATAATCAAATCATTGCATTAAAACGATTCACTATGCCGCAGCCACGATCAGGTAACAGAACTTGTACTGGTCAAACCTGTTTAAAGTTCACACGATTGCTCAACTTTGGAAGACGACACTTGTGGGTGTGTCGAAGGCGGGGAAAAAGGACGTCGGCTGCTGACGGATGCCGGAACGGAACCAGCATATGCTGTGCAGGTAAAAATATCCTTGGACAGGCAACAATCATCGTCATTCGTGAATGTTTAAATTGGCACCATTTCGTTTAGGTTGTGGCAGTGCTGTTAGGGACAAACTTTACAGTGGTGAGAATGAACTCTCATGGCCACCACAACTCATTAGATAACCACCTCTCATAGACAACGTGAAAAGGTGGTTAGAATATCCACTTCGCTCTATCCAAAACACAGCCTCTGCAGCACTCCACATTTTTACTTTTTTACACTCTCAAAGACAACCATGTCTTAGGCTGTTTTCCATTACGTCCGCTTTCTCGCGCGGGTGGAGCGGGCTTTGAAAGTTGGAAATATTTCAACTCGCAAGGCGAACTAAACAATGCACGCTCCGCCCGCGTGGGTAAAACGGACGCAATGGAAAACAGCCTTTATAAGATCCACGTACGTCTCATGAAGAAGTGGAACCATTTCTCATAGGTAACCACCTCTCATAGACAACAACCTCTCATAGGAAACCACCTCTCATAGAAAACCACCTCTCATAGACAACCACATCTCATAGACAACCACCTCTCATAGAAAACCACCTCTCATAGAAAACCACCTCTCATAGAAAACCACCTCTCATAGACAACCACATCTCATAGACAACCACATCTCATAGACAACCACCTCTCATAGAAAACCACATCTCATGGACAACCACCTCTCATAGCCAACCAAATCTCATAGCCAACCACCTCTCATAGCCAACCACCTCTCATAACCAACCACCTCTCATAGCCAACCACCTCTCATAGCCAACCACCTCTCATAGCCAACCACCTCTCATAGCCAACCACCTCTCATAGCCAACCACCTCTCATAGCCAACCAAATCTCATAGCCAACCACCTCTCATAGCCAACCAAATCTCATAGCCAACCACCTCTCATAGCCAACCACCTCTCATAGCCAACCACCTCTCATAGCCAACCACCTCTCATAGCCAACCAAATCTCATAGCCAACCACCTCTCATAGCCAACCACCTCTCATAGCCAACCACCTCTCATAGCCAACCACCTCTCATAGACAACCACCTCTCATAGCCAACCACCTCTCATAGACAACCACCTCTCATAGACAACCACCTCTCATAGCCAACCACCTCTCATAGACAACCACCTCTCATAGCCAACCACCTCTCATAGCCAACCACCTCTCATAGACAACCACCTCTCATGTACAACCACCTCTCATAGACAACCACCTCTCATAGACAACCACCTCTCATGTACAACCACCTCTCATAGACAACCACCTCTCATAGACAACCACCTCTCATAGACAACCACCTCTCATGTACAACCACCTCTCATAGACAACCACCTCTCATAGACAACCACCTCTCATGTACAACCACCTCTCATACACAACCACCTCTCATAGCCAACCACCTCTCATAGACAACCACCTCTCATAGACAACCACCTCTCATGTACAACTACTTCTCATAGACAACCACCTCTCATACACAACCACCTCTCATAGACAACCACCTCTCATAGACAACCACCTCTCATAGATAACCACCTCTCATAGACAACCACCTCTCATAGACAACCACCTCATAGACAACCACCTCTCATAGACAACCACCTCTCATGTACAACTACTTCTCATAGACAACCACCTCTCATACACAACCACCTCTCATAGACAACCACCTCTCATAGACAACCACCTCTCATAGACAACCACCTCTCATAGACAACCACCTCTCATAGACAAGAGGTGGTTATAGACATGAGTTCACTGTTACACAATAATTATTCCGTTCCATTGAATATTCCATAAAATAATATTCTATAGAACATTTTCATGAATTGATAAAAAATTATAATAGATTTATAGGACAAAACCATCTTTTGTTCAATGAACCACAATATATTTCCTATAGAAAATTGATGTCTAATGGTTTAGATGTGTGTAACAGAGTGTTTGAAGTGCAAATGTGCAAGGGGACTAGGCCGGGTAGCTATATCCCTCCAATATTTCTAACAAGGGGGGCTATTAGCCCCCCAATATCTGTGAAGATGGAGTTAAGATTAATGGCCTGAAATTTGCTGGGGGGAGGGATGGTCAAAATACACTCATTATTTAGGCTCTCCGTATTCACCACTGGCAAATTAAAATATTTTGCTTGTCCAATAATAACCATCGATTGCATCTATTGAGGATGGACACCATCAATAAAAGACATTACCTCCACCAACCTCAAACTTCAAGGTTTCCCAGGGCCATTTAACAGCTAATTAGGTTTCTATTTAGCTCAACCAATCAAATTTTAAGCAGTCTCACAATGATTGGTTGAGCCAATAGAAACCTGTCAAATGGCTCTTGGGAAACATTAAAGTTTGATGTTGGTGTAGTAGGTAACGTTGTTTTATCAGCATTGCTGTGAGTAACTTTGTTACAAGTAACTAGTTACAGTACGTAACTTAGGGGGCTTTCCATTTACACAGTTAGACCGGTCAGTCCGGTTAAATGGAACACGATTCATTTGAGACTTAAGACCATCAGACTGGAAAATTTGGTCCTAATCAAAAGCAAGTCCATTCTGGCCGGACTGACCGGTCTAACTTTGTCAATTGGAAAGTGCCCTTAGTTACATTTTTATCTAACTGTTACTGAAACTAGTTACTTTTTCTGAAGAAGTAAATGTAACTACGTATAACTAGTTATCATAGATAGATAAATAGTTAGATATCATTCTTTCTTGATAAAAATGGTTTTGATATAATAATAAAGGTACATTATGTACACATTTGACTATTTCTGCTTAGTGACAACATAATTATGGTACTGGCATCTAAAAACCAGTAATTTCTTTGTTGATTCTAGTAACACGGACAAAGGAATGTAACTTTGTAACTAGTTACAAAATTTTTGAGGAAACTTTGTAACTGTAACTAGTTACTTTCTTTTCATTGTAACTTTTATCAGTAACTACACACGTAAAAATCTCACAGCCTGTCAACAGGATGTGTTCGCAACAGGCTTGTAGCAAGGCTGAGAACAAGTTGTAACAATGCTGTTCATTCAAGAAGCTGCTACAACCTTGTTAGCATCAACCTGTTAACAACTTGTTGAGTGCAGAGCGGTAACAGGTTGTTGGAACAACTTGTCATCAGTCTGTTGGAGTCATCAGCCTTGTTACAAGTTGTCAACAACCTGTTACAGACATGTTAACAGACCGGGGACAGCCAGTGCGAACACATGACGGTGACAGCCTGTTGAACAGCCTTGTAACAACTTGCTTGCAGGTCTGTAACAGTTTGTGCGTTTTTACGTGTGTAGTTACTTTTCTAACGATTACAAAAATTATGTAACTTTTACAGCACTGTTTATCAGCAGTGTCCATCCTTAAATTAGATGCAATCGATTGTAATTGTTAGCATTAACTTGCATATTTAATTAACCATACAACTAATATTTTAGACAGACCAAAATGGATCCTGTTTGACCAGACTTTTATAGAGCTGTTTGACCATAATTATACGTTTTAACCAATATGTTTTATTAAGACCCGGTCAACAACAAACGCTACATTGTTATGAAGATTTCAGGAAACACTACCCCCGGTACCCCGCAAAACATCTACCCACAAATATTATTTACAAGTTTTGTATAAGCATCACAGCAATCACGTGTGAACCTTACCCATTCGTGCTACTAAATCTCTTGTCATGAGTTGTCCCCAAGATAGACCGACAACAACTGTGGACGTTCCACGAGGACAGTTTGGCCAGACGAAATGGGCGGCCATTCAGCAACCTTGGCCTGAAAATCCCCAACGCCATGCAGTTCTTCGCAGATCCACAGCTAAACCATACGTTTGCAAGCTCTTTCTTTATAATACGTGCTCATGAATACAGAATTTACAGAAACCAACGAAACACGAATTACACAATTCCCAAGAGGGTAAATTATTGAATATTGTATATTCATGATATCCTTCTGGACATTCCTGATTAAAACCAGTTTGGTGACTAGTTGGGCGTTTAATATATTCGTGTATATAAAAAGCCAACCACAGACCAAGTTGGTTCTCGTCGTTTGGTTGGTGGAGTTCGAACAGCGTCTCTTGCAGTACAAGATCTTTTGAGTAGTGGGAAACATGCCGGGAAAAGTGAGTACCCTTGTATATGCTTCTCGGAAGCCTTTCCTAATTTGCCCTTCCCTCGCGCTCCCCTAAATGGCTTCTTCAATAATTCCTCGTTTCTAAAAACTTACTCTGCTGATCCGCATTCGCCCTCTGGCATTCGCCCTTACCTCGTCATGCATCTTGCGCTAGTACTTCTACAATACTTCTCTAATTTCTTCAAATTTAAAATAAAGGGAACTCAGGCTGTGGCCTACAGCTGCTGGTCGAGGGTGGTGGCATGATTGCTGAATAAATTTTCCGACTGTAGTACAGTACAGTACATGTTTTCTTGTCCTGCTAAGGGCCTTCGCTCGAAACGTTAGACTCCTACGTTCTCTGTTTCGGCAGTATATCTAACCTTACTATATTTCGATATTATCATTAGCTAGCTTTTGGCTTTGTTTCTACACACGTTCAAATTTTGTACAGTTTATGATTTCGATTGCTCAACGTGGCCAAATCGTTTGCACAAAAGCCAAACCGGTTTTACTTGCTCTTTTCCCCAAGTTGCTGTTCTTATTGTTGAGAAATGAACGATATTTCTGTATTTATTTTATCTTGAGTTATTAAAACACGTCAGATTCAATGGTTCGCAACCGAAGACGTAAATGTTGAGCAATAAAAAAACTGCTATATTGCAAACAATGGCGTGCTGTGAAATTTATTTTGATATCGTGTGTCTCGATTTCAACGTAACTTGAACCTAAGTTTATTCGTTCAGTTTAAAACGGATCTTGTTGCATAACTTGGTAGGGGAGCAGCTCATTTATTACGTGGGGCGTAGATATGAATTTGTGAAAAAAATATAAATTTAATTGGTGATAGACTAGGAGGAAATATAATTACAGTCAAACCGGATGTTCGTTACCGCGCAACATTGCAATATTGAGAGCAACATTGGCACATTGCAATGTTGGTTGCAATCGGTACACGGCTAAGTTGCTAAAAATTTGCATTTTAAATATCGAACTTCACATAATTACGAAGTTCTATTGAAAGTCAGAATAACTAACTCTAAGTAAACTTCATATTATGTGAAGTTTGATATTTAAAATGCGAATTTTTAGCAACTTGCAAAGAAGTCGCTGTGTACTGATTGCAGTCAATATTGCAATGTTGCTGTCAATATTGCAAGGTAGTGCAGTAAAGAACATCCGGTTTGACTGTAGGTGTGTTGAGGGTTTGTGATGGGTGTGTCCTGTGTGTGCCAATGTCCCCCCTTGCCAATGTAACCACCTCTAATCTGTACACTGTCCATGTATCTATTAATTTACTGTTGAAGGGGCAGCTATTTATTTACTATGGTGATTTTGAGGAGGTGGGGCTATCAGAAAAATAAGATGGGTAAGGATGGGTAATCAAGAAGTGTCTGATTTTCTGTTTACCAAAATGCTTACTCATACTGTCGCTTAATTAAGGGGTGGACTTTTTAGTCAGTTAATTAGGGGGTGGCCGGGTGGAGTGGGTATATCATGCAATAGGTAAATAGGTAAAAAAATCTTGATGCAAAATCTTGATTTAAAATTTTTCATAATCTAGCGAGGAATTCTGGAGCGATTAAACGCAGGAGAGGTAGTCATTGGTGATGGTGGTTTTGTATTTGCCTTGGAGAAAAGAGGTTATGTCAAAGCTGGACCATGGACTCCTGAAGCCTCGGTCGAACACCCAGAAGCAGGTACAGTATACCAGATCTAGTTGCTTAGACTATGGTGTTTATTTATGGGGTTTTTTTCTGGAACTAAACATTTATATTCATTACAGAAAAAATAATTTTTGTTTGTATAAAATGTGACTTCAACTTGGTGAATCAATGTATTAGGGGGGGGGGGGGAATCCTTTAACCCTAGATGACTTCTAGACCAGCCCTAAATTATGATTTTTTTATATATCAAACATTTCTCAAGTTCACTCAAAACTATCTAGAGATAGTATTTTACCTGGAGAGAAAGCCCCTGAGCAAAGGATTAAAGAAGGCTGTTTCTACTTTTAACAATACATATACAAATTTGTTATAACTTTATATTTTTGGTGTGTCAGCAGAAAAAATGTTCAATTTTAAAAATGTGGTTCCAGATATATTTAAAAATGTGTAGTTCCAGGAAATATCTATCAGCCCCACCACAGAAGGCCATCCCCCCTGAACCTGCCCAGATTTTCCTGAAGCCAATTATGCAATGACCCACCACTCATGGTGTCGAACACCCCCCTGGAGTGCCTTCTGTGGTGGGGGAGGGGTTATGGCCATTTTCTGGAACTACACAAATATCTTTATACTAATTATGGTAAACAGTACCTGTATATTAATTGTAGCTTATATCAGTTGCATATCTATTTTTCTATATAATATATACTGTATATGAATATCATGAATGGTTCCAAGTGTTATTTCAAAATATTAAGAAAAAATTATGTTTGTTTCCCAAAGTATCACCAAGCAACACCTTGGGGTTATAAAGCATCGGTGGTGTTTCACATGCATCTTCATCAAAGTTTAATGGTGCTCAAACTATTTCTGTTGTCATTAAAAATTGAACTTTGATTGAACTTGTTTAAACACAATAACCCAGTGCTCATCAAGGCCCCCTTTCCATTGGAAAAAAACATCCGAACAGTTCATTCATTGCTCAGGAGAGCAAACCTGGAAAAGATGTCAAAATACAATTTCAATTACACTAATCAGGTAATGTGGTGTCATGTGTTTTTACCTCAAGCTGTTAAAGATGTCATTGGAGTTTTGAATGAATGTTAATAAATAACATGAGCAAGGAAGGAGTACAATCAATAGTTTGATTTTTTAACAATTGTTTTAATGTAGTATAATTAATGTACAGTACAAAAAAGAATGCTGTTGAAATTTTACAATTCTGCCAATCTCATTCCCAGTAATATTGTAAATATGCCATTCTGTTGAGGTGTGCAGTAGGGACTTGAGAGAAATCTATTTTTTAAATTTTGGACCAATATCTCGTACCCAGAGCCTTTACCAGCATGCAAAACTTGGCATTACTTGGCACAATTGTGCTGGCGAAGGCTCTAGGTACGAGATTTGGGCATCTTATGTTATTGTGGATCGAGTTGAGCAGTTACACAATATCTTCCCCTCCCTTGAAGGCCCTTGGAAATTTTGAAATTGATACCATTAGATTGTTGGAATGAAGCTTAAGGTTAAATGTTGGTATGTGCTTTCCCATGCACATTAAATTTGTAATGATTGGTGTTTTTGTTCATTTTTTCTTTCTTTGCCATTTGGAATAAAGATATTTTCAAAACTAATATGGCAGCTAGTTTCTTATAGATCAAAGGCTGTGTACTTGTTTACAAGCTACAGGCAAATATATGCTTCCTAAAAACTATGTAACATAACAATTATGTATTAAATACAATAATTAGTACTTACAAATTATATGAAAAGATGAAAACCAATTTTCCCCAGAGTCTTCTCTCTGCTACACTGAAACCAAATGATTATACTGGGATTGAGATTACAAATCAATCATGGTGTAGTATTTGTCTAAATGGACTGACTCATTTTGTTATTCACTTATCTTAAATATAGTTATGCAACTACACAGAGAATTTTGTCGAGCAGGTTCAGATATTGCACAAGCCTTCACATTTTATGCCAGTGAGGACAAACTTTTCAACCGAGGAAATGATGCTGGGGAAAAATTTGGGGTAGGTTATATTATGTTAAACCAAAAAGCATACAATTATAAACCTAGTTGCACATAGTCAGTAAAATGATACAACAAAGCAATTACTTGTAGTTCAACAGTTTGTATTTGACTTCATTCTGTTTTTCATTTAGTGCTCATCGATTAACCAGGCTTCATGTGACCTTGCAAAAAAAGCTGCTGAAGAATACGATTGTTTATGGCTTGGTGGTGTGTGCCAGACTCCAACTTACTTGAATGAAGGAAGTAAGGAGAAAGTACAAGCAGAGTTTCGCAAGCAGTCAAAAGTATTTGTTGAAAATAAGGCTGACTTGTTGCTTGCTGAGGTAAATTAATAGAAGTACACACTGTTCAGTACTGTACAATGACTGTAGTTGGGAATACTGATCATAGTTGTAGGTGTGGTGGGGAATGGCAGGGAGAGGCACCTATGGCCACAGAATAGAAACATAACCAGAAGTCCAACTCGAGTGACAACTTGTTCGCATTTCTTCAATGCGCAGGTGCGATATTTTACGCCATCCAACGCAATCCTATGCAATGTCCTACACAATCCTGGCAAGTTCCCCCAGCAGTTTTAACCTTCTTTTGAAGGTCCAAACTGCTGGGGGAACTTGCCAGGATTGCGTAGGATGGTGAAAAATCAAGTTGCGTGAGGTGACATGTGCAAGGACATAAACTTCAAAGGTTCTGACATGAGTTGGACTTCTGGTTGTATTTCTATTCTGTGCTATGGCTGTTCATGTGTGCAGCATCCCTGCAAATTTTGAAAGGGGGCCATCTGCACACTGCATGGCAGAGTCCTGGACACAAGTCTGTACATGACACTGTCAGACCATCACTAAATGAAAAATAACAAATTTCCTGATTTCCATTTAGTTGCATGAAAACATTGAATTAAAATTTAAGACGGGATAATTTTTGCCCTAATATCAAGAGCATCCTTGCTGGAATACACGACTTTTAAATCTCAACTGCGCATCAGCATGACGTGTTCTGAGTCGGGATAAAATTCATTTCAGTTCAAAACATCTAGCTGAGGTCTCTGTATAATTGAGTTCGGAAATTTAAATGCATTGCAAATGAATACTTTCAGTCTTTGCCTGATGTTATGAATTGAAATGAGTTTTTCCCGATTCAGAACTGAGATTTGAAAGTCGTGTATACAGCCAATTTCTTAGCAACAGGGGCTGTAGGGTGGTGGTCTTCCTCGATCCCTACCCCCCCTGTTTCCTATACCCTTTTCAAATTCATTAATAATTCATGAACCAAAAACAAAGGAAATCAGCACTGAGACGGAGGTTTTGATATCGGAGGAAGAAATTACATAAATTAAGCAAACTTTCGCCTTGATTTTCTCTTAAAATACTGATTTGTTTGAGAAGCTATATGATACACTCGGAAGAGTGTTTCATTAGGATTTCCAAACACCTTGAAATTTGTTCAAAAACATCGGTTTTCAACAAAAGTCTCGGTGTTTGGAAATCCTGATGAAACACTCCTCCTCGTGTATGATATATACGGTAACATGAAGGCTACAATTCTAGACTCAATTCCACTAGCCTAAGGAATTAGCTAAAATCTACCCTTTTGTTTGGCCTTTGCAAGTTGTATTTGTTTCTGCAATTCTTTTTTTTCTCTTTTTACTGAAGTATTTTGAACATGTGGAAGAAGCTGTTTGGGCTGTTGAGGTGTTGAAAGAAAGTAGTTTGCCTGTTGCTGCATCTCTCTGCATTGGACCAGATGGTGATGTTCATGGTGTTTCCACAGGAGATTGTGCTGTACGACTGGCTAAAGCAGGTACTGTAAATTGATCTAGTCATCAGTGTCCACCAATAAGGGCTGGGGAGCAGGGCAACTTTCCCCAGGGCAGAGATGCTGGAGCAGCGGGGGCAGCCGTGTGCCCTTTATGCTACCATTACAATATCTTATACTTCCTTTTGGATTTATTTTATCACTCTAAGTTAAAATTTGCTCCCCAAATTCGGAAAGCAAAAACATTTAAATTTTGCGAGCGAGATGCGTATTAAATGAGGAGGAAGGAGGCCGAACTAATCGTCGCTGGTAAGTGCAATACATATTAATAAATAATTGAGAGCTCTTAGGGAGACGGGGATTATAAAAAACAGTCTGTGTGCATCTTCCAGTAATAGATATCAAATTAATAAAGACCGCTAGATGACTTCTCCCACTAAATGAAAAATTTCCTTTTGTTTGTTTGCCAAGTAAGGTGGAAGTGTCCTTTTTTCAGATTCTGCCCCCGCTGCCCTGGGTTGCTTCTGGTGCCTCTGCCCCAATATGCAGGAAAGACCTTTTTTAATAGACCCAATAATTCAAAATTTTATGAGGCTAAATGTAGTTTAGGCAAGGTAAAAAAAGGAGTCGATTCTAGTCAGCGGTCACTCATTGATAATATGTGGGGGTATCTCAGGCTCTCGGCGCTCATCAGAGTCTTCAGTTTGATGTATGCAATGGGGATACAAATAATGTTGTATGACACCATTGACGTGGATTGACTGGGCTCAAACCCGGTTTGGCTCAAACCCGGTTTGGCCCAGCCTTAGCCTGCATCACAGACGCTTGCGGGCAGAAAAGAAGGTGCCAAGTAGTCTGTGTTTTCCAAAATATGTAGACACAGGCTATGACGTAGCTAGCCCAGCCTTGGCTACGCGACTGACTAGGCTAGGCCATAGCTGTGGACCTCGTGTACTATTGCCACTTGTAGCGAACACCGCTGCCAAACGTTTGCGCATGCGTGAATTTGCTAGAGTAAACATTGCAAGAGAAGTGGGAACTAGCCGTGGCAACGACAACCAGACAGTAAAGACTAAGTAAAGACTCGACTATTCATTTGTGTTTTGAAAAAAGGGGCATGAAAATTACGAAGGGGTCATTTCAGAATATGTTACAATATTGACAAAGAAGCCATGTACAAATTACCTACCTTATCTTTTTCGTAGTATGCTTATAATTTTAACTTTTGTGTGGACTCTCGAAACAGTCCAAATATTTCAGTGTTTTCCCGCTCTTTTTTGAGGTATGACCGTACGAGCTCGGATGTCGCGCGGACGCAAAAGGTTATCTGCTTATGTGACACTATGTTTGTTTTTCTAGGTGCTGATATTGTTGGCATCAACTGCCACTTCGATCCTTTTGTTTGTCTGGAAACTGTAAAAAAGATGAAGGAAGGACTCGAAGCAGCTGGATTGAAGACTCACTTGATGATCCAACCATTGGGTTACCTTACCCCTGATTGTGGAAAGCAAGGCTTTATTGACTTGCCCGAATTTCCATTTGGTGAGTTTTCTCTGAAATTTTGTTGTGTCCCATGTACTATATATACTGAATATTACTTGCGTATCTTTAATCCTTTCTTATAATTGTTTAACAGTTACTCCCGTATCAAATTTACAATGCGCCTTCAACCGTCGTTGCCTTCGCAAGTTAACAAAAAATACAGCAAGATGCGCTTTTTGGCCTAAGGCCATATACCGCATTCTTTGCAAATTTTATTCATCTACATTATATAACCCCAGTGTCAGTCCAATTACCTACATCTTATTCAAAAAAAATATGACTATGTATTAACTTAGCATACATTCAGAAATAGAAATGATATATTGTGCTGGTCAGTGACCGCCCAGGGGCCTCCACAGTCCTAAATCCGGCGCT
Source organism: Paragorgia papillata (assembly GCA_035771165.1). Taxonomy (NCBI): domain Eukaryota; kingdom Metazoa; phylum Cnidaria; class Anthozoa; order Scleralcyonacea; family Coralliidae; genus Paragorgia; species Paragorgia papillata. Next base: position 1,575,508 of record JAWNZC010000141.1, read on the forward strand.
GTGCAAACGGTACACGACGACCACTTGGCAAGTTGCTAAAAATTATAATTTTAAATATCGAATTTCACATGCAGTTTACTCAGGGTTAATTGTTCTGACTTTCAATTGAACTTCATATTATGTGAAGTTCCATATTTAGAATACCAGTTTTAGCAACTTGCGAAGAAGTTGTCGTGTGTCAATATTGCAAGGTCGCGCGGGAAAGAACATCTAGTTTGACTATAAATTAGTGCCTCGCATTGTCTTGGTCATGGCGAGCTCGCGCAGGTGCGAAATGTTTGCCAGCGCTGTTATGGTACCTCCATCTATCCCAAAACACCTGATCTTCGGGTTAATAATACTCCTGTTCCAGAGCCTAGGGGGACCTAACGTGCGTGCAAACTCGCGTTCTACGTGATAACCGATATATCGTTATCATGTAATGACTCTGCGCGTATCTCGCTAATATGGGGACTACACATCTCATCTATTTTTCTCTCTCGTTGTTATAAATAGCACTTGAACCGCGTGTGCTTACGCGATGGGAGATGCAGAAGTACGCTCGACAAGCATACGAGCTTGGAGTTCGTTATATTGGAGGATGTTGTGGTTTTGAACCTTACCATGTCCGTGCCATAGCTCAAGAGGTAGCCACAATTAATATTCTAGTCTTACAGAGATACTCTCGTGTTAACTAGTTTGTGTTTGTTTGTTTTTTTATCTTTTAGTTGTCGAAAGAACGTGGTAAAGAGTGTCAGGGCGCTGAGAAACACGAGGAATGGGGTGCTAGTCTTCGATACCACACCAAACCTTGGGTTAGAGCAAGGTATGTTATTACACTGCCACCTCCACTGGTCAGCCAACAATCATTTCACTTTTATTACCTCTGCTTGGAGGGGGGGTGGGGGGTGACTCCGTCTGTGTGACTAACATACCAACAACTTCTGGAACATCTATCATAGAAATAACAATCGAAATATAGTAAGGTTAGATATACTGCCGAAACAGAGAACGTAGGAATCTAACGTTTCGAGCGAAGGCCCTTCGTCACGTTTCTCTCTGACGAAGGGCCTTCGCTGGAAACGTTAGATTCCTACGTTCTCTGTTTCGGCAGTATATCTAACCTTACTATATTTCGATTGTTGTTTCTACACTGCCTACGCAGCACGCTACTTTTATATCGTAGAAATAGTAACTCATGCGAACAAAGATTTTGAAAGTATTAGTGAATGGCTAAAAGCAAATAAACTTAGTCTCAACGTAAACTAAGAGTAGGCTAATTTTGTTGGGTCTGACTATTATCTAAGAGATATTCCGCTATTATTATATCTCGATAAAACGAGTTGGGGTATACCAAACCTCTAGGGGTATACATAGATGAAAGGTTATCGTGGTTAGATCGTATATCAACACTGACTATCATATCAAGAAAAGTAAGTGCCGGAATTGCAGGTCTTGACAAGTAAGACGCTTTGTTCCTCAGCAAACTTCAATTACAATAGATAACCCATTAGTTCAACCACTGTTTGATTATTGTGATGTTGTTTGGGGGAATTAACTTGGTCCCAGAGGTCTTCTCTCCCGTAATTTAATTATAGCGGTAAGACGAGAGGAGAGAAAACCTCTGGTAAGAAGCTGTACGATGATTGATCAAACCGCTCCAATAGAATTCTAGCTGAACAGAAAACAGTTTTGGTTCGCTAAACTTATTACTAGGCAAACAGTTTTGGTTCGCTAAACTTCCAATCTCATCCCTCAAACAGTTTTGGTTCGCTAAACTTATTACTAGGCAAACAGTTTTGGTTCGCTAAACTTCCAATCTCATCCCTCAAACAGTTTTGGTTCGCTAAACTTATTACTAGGCAATCTCGTTCCCAGAGCCCAACCTTCCCCACCCGGGAAACGAGAGACTCTGGGATAAACACAGTGAACTCTATAACTCTTCTTCCGGATAACAAGAATCCAGTGATGGCGTGAACGGATTATCCCAGAGCCTCTCGTTTCCCGCCCGCTGGGTAAGGGGAACGTGGGCTCTGGGAACGAGATTGATTACTAGGGTGATGTGATTGGTTAAACCTGTATCAAGGTTAGCCAATGAAATTTGTAGCCAAGTATAGCCTGAATTACATGAAAGTGAGGTTCGTACTGCTTCCTACCAGACGTTTTCTCTCCTTTCCTGTCTTACCGCTATACGATTACGGGAGAACCTCTGGATCCAGGGTATGGGACAATATGCCTTCTACAAATATGTCTGTGTCTGTTAACTGACGTTCAATAATAGGCATCTATCTTCGTTCCAGAGCTAACCGCGAGTATTGGGAAAATTTGAAGCCAGCATCCGGCCGTCCATACTCCGCTGCGATATCGAAGCCAAATAACTGGGAAGTTACCCGTGGGCACCAGCTATTTAAACAACATGTAGCACCGACCACCGAGAAAGAAATGAATGACGTGAAAACGTTCAAGAAGGGTTGCTGTGCCTGAAACCACGCCTAAAGCATTACTACATTCTAATCACCACAGTCCAATTGCTAGTATTATTTCGTGAATGTTTTTTTTTAGTTCCTCGTACGGATATTTTGTAAAATTTAATTTTGTCACAAAAGTCTTTAAAATGGACAAAAAATATGCTTTTGCAAAAAAATTTTGCTTTTATGTGGTTTGCTAGTGTAAATTGAAATAAGAAAATATTAAATTTCCAAAATGATATATTGAATTATTTAGTATTGTTGGGGAAAATTTTAGGGGAGCGGATTGTGTAGTGCTCCTGCAAAGTTTAAAGTGAGGTAACGCAATTTTGTTGCTTTGCAAATTGAAAAGCGTTGTTGCACGTATTTCCACCCAATCATTGTTGCGTGACAATACTTAGGTGGGTGGTAATACGTGCAACAACCCTTTTCAATTTGCAACGCAATTTTAGCAACGCCATTTTAGCAACGCCATATAGACGTCGTACTTATATAGGATACATAGGGTCTTCCATAAGAGCCTTGTTTTCCATTGTTTAATTTCTTGCTGAGAGTGCCAGAGAGGGAAGCTAGGTTTTCATCGGCTCTGCCGTATTTGTGTTCGACAACTGATTTAGGACGAAGTAACTCGTTTAACCGGTTTTTGGTTAGTTTTCTTGTCTGATTTCGAATGGCCATGTATTAACCATTGAACTAAAAATAACTGGAACGCTACGTTCAGTAAACTGCGCATACAAATCTTGAAGCCAAAATTTGACTCCCATGAAGCCAGTTTTGACTCCCAGACACGCACTTCCACGCGTGTTTCTACTTTTTTTGTTTTGGCCGTGTTTGTTTTTTTCGTGGAAAGGCTGGGTACGACTTGCATAATTTGGCTTCAAACTTCCGGTTGAACGTAGCGTTCCAGTTATTTTTAGTTCAATGGTATTAACTCGCAATGCATAACGGTGCACAGAGATGCGCACTGAACTGAAGCGCAACACGAATACAGCAAAGCCCTGCTCGCAGCCGCAGGGTAAAGCTGAATTTATGCTATGTCGCAAATATCTTTGCCGGGATAACGTCTTGATGATTATTTTGTTAACGAAAACGGGATACATGAGAAACGACGAGATGGACGAGATTCGGGATTTTAAAAAAGGACAGGAAACGAGATCGAGAAATAACAGGATTCGGCATCGACGTTGGTCCGTCGGGACTGCATGATCTGCAGCTACCGTTGTCGGGATACGGGAAGGGTATAGAAAATTTCGAGCGAGATTCCGGATTTACTTAGTAAGAATTGAGAACTGAAGCCTATTGTGGACCTTCTGATATTAAAGCATTCATCTCCCGTGGCAAAAAGGACGTAAACGTGTGGGAAGACTAGTTTTCTGCATCGTTGCATTCGACATGACCGCAGACCGGCACGGCTGGCACGTTAACCTTCATATTAAATCGACACAGGTGGTAACTAATCCATAACTTCGGAACGGTTCCCCAGTAGAACCGGAGTTAAATAAAATGTCTGCTGTTAGCATAAAATCTTAAAGACCTCGAATCCGAGCGTAAATCGTCTTTCTTTTTGAGTTTTATTTAAAAGGACTTTTGTTTATGAAATTTCTACTGCTAGTGCTGTACGACACAAGACAAAAATCCATATTTTTGAAATAATCAAACATTCGAACCATTTTATAAACTATCTCTCTAACTCTTTCCTGTCCGAATTGGTCTTTAGTATTTTATTCTGGCTAACGCCAGACGATTTTATTCATCTCTGGGGAAGCCCTCGGACAGGAATGAGTTAAAACGATGTTGTAACTTAGCCCCAGGCTATATTAGGTTTCATTATGCTGCCGCCACGATCAGGTAACAGAACTTGTACTGGTTGCTTCAACTTTGGAAGACGACACTTGTGGGTGTGTCGAAGGCGGGGAAAAAGGACGTGCTGACCAGATCAGTGGTGCTGACCGATACCGGAAGAGAACCAGCACATGCTGTGCAGGTAAAAATATCCTTGGACAGACGACAATCGTCGTGATTCGTGAATGTTTTTTTTTTTTAAACTGGCACCATTTCGTTTAGGTTGTGGCAGTGCTGTGAGGGACAAATTAACTTTACAGTGGTGAGAATGAACTCTCATGACCACCACAACTCGGATAACCACCGCTCCTAGACAACGTGAAAAGGTGGTAAACTGCCAGATTTTTAGAATTTCCACTTCGCTCTATCCAAAACAGCCTCTGCAGCAACTCTTTTACTCTCTCAAAGATAACCACGTCTCATAGACAACCACACCTTGTAGACAACCACCTCTCTAGACAACCACCTCTCATAGCATATAGACATATAGTCAACCACCTATCATAGCCAACCACCTCTCCTGGACAACCACCTCTCATAGACAACCACCTCTCATAGACAACCACCTCTCATAGACAACCACCTCTCATAGACAACCACCTCTTATAGGAAACCACCTCTGGTAGATGACCATCTCAGCCAAACACCTCTCATAGACAACCATCTCTCATAGCCAAACACCTATCATAGACAATTATTACCTCCACCAATCAAACTTTAACATTTCCCAGGAGCATTTGACAGATTTCTATTAGTTCAACCAATCAAACTTAAGCAGTCTCACGATGATTGGTTGAGCCAATAGAAACCTGTCAAATGCAGTGGTCAAATGGCTCTTAGGAAACATTGAACACTTTATATTTACTGGCGCCGAGGGAGACAGTGGTGGACCTGAGTTGGTTCTCGTCGTTTTGGTTGCCGTGGTGGAGTTCGAACAGCGCCTCTTGCAGTACAAGATCTTCTGAGTAGTGGGAAACATGCCTGGAAAAGTGAGTACTACCCTTGTATATATGCTTCTCGGAAGCCTTTCCTAATGTGCCCTTCGCTCGCGCTCCCCTAAATGGCTTCTTCAATAATTCCTCGTTTCTAAGAACTTACTCTGCTGATCAGCATTCGCCCTTGCCTCGTCATGCATCTTGCGCCAGTACTTGTACAATACTTCTCTAATTTCTTCAAATTTAAAATAAAGGGAACTCGGGCCCTTCTTGTCGAGTGTGGCCTACTGCTGGTCGAGTGTGGCATGATTGCTGAATAAATTTTCCGACAGTACAGTACATGTTTTCTTGTCCACAACAGTATAAAAAGCTTTTTCGGCCTGCTAAAGGCCTTAAGCTTCGCTCGAAACGTTAGACTCCTACGTTCTCTGTTTCGGCAGTATATCTAACCTTACTATATTTCGATATTATCATATTAGCTAGCTTTTGGCTTTGTTTCTACACACGTTCAAATTTTGTACAGTTTATGATTTCGATTGCTCATGTGGCCAAATCGTTTGGGAAATTTCCCGGTGCGCCCCTTGGTTTTCCGTTCCATAGACTACAAGTCGTAAACACAATGATATGCAATTTGTATTTTCTAAACTATTTACTCTGCATGTAATTGTGTTATCTTTTCTTTGTTATTCACTCTTCATAAGATGTAACCATACGTATTTTTTTGGGTATATAATAAATTTTGTAACTCTAATAAGACTATTATATAAAGCGTTTACATGGAAGGCGGGACGCGACGGATCGCATTGCTACAATATTTTCCCTTTATTTATCTCATTTCGTTTATATGAAGAATATAAACGTTTGCTGGCACATTTTTGTCCCGTCCCGCCTAACCAGAATCCCGGTTTCCTCCTGTCCCGCCTAACCGGGACGATATGACGGGTACCGTTTCGAGTACAAGTATTTATTTTGATTCTTAAGCTGTTTATTCGATACAAATGAGTTGAGTTATAATGGCTATAGTAGGAGGGCAGCAGCTCTTTATAATACGTCAAATTATATTTATTTCTCTGTTATTCTGTGGTTTTTACAACTCTCTAGCTGTGTAGTGATTCTCCTATAAACCCGGGATGAAACACCCTCCTCTGGAACCTCTACTGTTGAAGGGGCAGTTGTTTATATTGACTACAGGTATATATATGGTGATTTTGGGGAGGTGGGGCGTGATTTTTTTAAACAGTAGGTTTTTGAAGGCCTTAAAAAAAATATCTGTAAAATAAGATCATGGGTAAGGATGGGTAATCAAAAAGTGTCTGATTTTCTGTTGACAAAAATGCTTTTATCTGGCCTACTGTCACTTGATGAGGTGTGAATCTGTGAACTAAAGTTATATGTACTGTAACTGATAATGGTGTAGGGTGACCATTCTGAGTTGGGGGTTACCTCTATTGCCTATTATTCTCAAATTATTACCAACCAATTAATTTTTATGATCAATTTACCAACCAATTTATTGAAAAATCCTGCTTTTCTCTACAGAATTTCTGTTTTACAGACAAATTTTCCAAAAAGTGGGCGGTGTTGCATATTTTGAATTCCCCACCTCACCCCTGCACACTACACCCCTGCACACTACACCCCAGGCCTGTTTTACTGTTGTCATTTTCTACATTCATTCATTCATTGAAAATGAAGCTCAGCTGCAGTAGAAAAGATTGAAGTAACTTGCATTGAAAAACATTTGTAACAGTTATTTTAGAGAAGGTCAGTTTAATTAGGGGGTGGTGGGGTTATAATCTTGCAATAGGTTAAAAAAATCGTGATGCAAAATCTTAATGTAAAGTTTTCATAATCTAGCGAGGAATTCTGGAGCGATTAAATGCAGGAGAGGTAGTCATTGGTGATGGTGGTTTTGTATTTGCCTTGGAGAAAAGAGGTTATGTCAAGCTTGGACCATCGACTCCTGAAGCCTCGGTTGAACACCCAGAAGCAGGTACAGTATGCCAGATCTAGTTGTTTAGACTTAATGGTACTGTACACTATTACATATAGTTGGTGTTTTTTTCTAGAACTAAACATTTATATTCATGACAGAAAAATTAATTTTTCTTTCGGTTTGTCAGCAGAAAAATGTTCAATTTTAAAAGTGTGTGGTTCCAGAGATATTTAAAAATGAGTAGTTCCAGAAAATATCTATCACCCCCACCACAGAAGGCCATTCCCCCCCTGAACCTGCCCAGATTTTCCTAAAACCAATTGTGCAATGACCCACCACTCTTGTGTCAAACATCCCCCTGGAGTGCCTTCTGTGGTGGGGGAGGGGTTATGGCCATTTTCTGGAACTACACATTCAAATAGGTAGACAGTACCTGTATATTAATTGTAGCTTATATCAGTTGCATATCTATTTTTCTATATAATATGTACTGTATATGAATATCATGAATGGCCGGTTCCAAGTGTTATTTCAAAATATTAAGAAAAAATTATGTTTGTTTCCCAAAGTATCGCCAAGCAACACCTTCGGGTCCCTTACGGAAAAATCCTATAGGATGCCATAGGAATTCCTATAGGAATTTTTATAGGATCCTATTGGAACAAATTTTCCTATAGGAATTTGAATAGGAATTCCTATAGGAAAATATGCTTCCTGTAGGATTCTATAGGATTAAAATTTGTGTTGGCCAAATTACAAAATAAATATTAGCAAACATTTTGGTCGTTGGTCTAAAATAATTTTATTTCTATATATACAAAAAGCAGTTCAGACACACCTGAAATTCTATATCAAGATAAAAATTGCCATTATAGTTCGGTTCTACCTAATGCAAATTATTTTATTATTTACTTTATTATTACACTTACACTTATTACATATTATTACACTTTCTAATGCCAGACTATTTTACACTGTACTTGTCACACTTAATTTTACTCTGTCTATAATTAATTAATTAAGGACAGATGATTTGTCTTACACCTGCCTTTTTTGCTTTGGCTATAATGCCAGAGAATTTTACTGTCTAAGGGGTTTGCCCATATGAACTCCCAAAGAGCAAGATAAGGAGAATATTACAAACAAAAAGTTCATATCCAAAGTTTTGACAACAAGCCAAAACTGCACCTTTCAATCAACCATTGCAACTACCTGTGTCTCATGACATCATTAAACTGCCAATCTCATTCTCATTATTTCTGCCAATCTCATTCCCAGTAATACTGTAAATATTGCCATTCTGTAGGTATGCAGTAGGGACTAATTGAGAGAAATCTATTTTTTAAATCTGATTTTGGACCAGTCTCGTACCCAGAGCCTTTACCAGCATGCAAAACTTGGCATTACTAAACTAAACTAAACTAATCTTATTTATACTGGATAGCTCTATCAGTTAATAGATAACTGTTCTCCCTAGAGGTCCAGTAAGGGCCATCCCTCATTGGTCCAGTGTTTCTACAGGAGGAAACCGGAGTACCCGGAGGAAACCTGCGATGTTTGGTAGAGTCAAACTGGAAGCACTCTTCTCACATGCGGCCAAGGTGAAATTTTAATCAGATAACTGCTGAGAGCAGGAATTGAACCCGGGTCGCAGAGGTGAAAGGCACGTGCGCTAACCACTGTGCCACCAACACCCCTGGCACATGTGCTGGTGAAGGCTGATTTTGGACATCTTATGTTATTGTGGATCGAGTTGAGCAGTTACACAATATCAGTTCCCCTCCCTTGAAGGCCCTTGAAGGCCCTTGGAAATTTTGAAATCGAAACCATTAGATTGTTGGAATGAAGCTTTAAAGGTTAAATGTTGGTACATGCTTTCCATGCATGCACATTCAATTTGTAATGATTGGTGTTTTTGTTCATTTTTTCATTCTTTGCCATTTGGAATAAAGATATTTTCAAAACTAATATGGCAGCTAGTTTCTTATAGATCAAAGGCTGTGTACTTGTTTACAAGCTACAAGCAAATATATGCTTCCTAAAAACTATATGTAACATAACAAGTATGTATTAAATACAATTAGTACTTGCAAACTATATGAAAAGATGAAAACCAATTTTCCCCAGAGTCCTCTCTGCTACACTTTAACCAAATGATTATTACTGGGATTGAGATTTCAAATCAGTCATGGTGTAGTATTTGTCTAAATACATGGACATTTTGTTATTCACTTATCTTATAGTTATGCAACTACATAGAGAATTTTGTCGAGCAGGTTCAGATATTGCACAAGCCTTCACATTTTACGCCAGTGAGGACAAACTTTTTAACAGAGGAAGTGATGCTGGGGGAAAATTTGGGGTACTGGTAATATTATTATGTTAAGCCAAAAAGCCATACAATATACAATTATAAACCTAGTTGCACATAGTCAGTAAAATGATACAACAACAAAGCAATTACTTATAGTTCAACAGTTTGTATTTTGACTTCATTCTGTTTTTCATTTAGTTCTCATCGATTAACCAGGCTTCATGTGACCTTGCAAAAAAAGCTGCTGAAGAATACAATTGTTTATGGCTTGGTGGTGTGTGCCAGACTCCAACTTACTTGAATGAAGGAAGTAAGGAGAAAGTACAAGAAGAGTTTCGCAAGCAGTCAAAAGTATTTGTTGAAAATAAGGCTGACTTGTTGCTGGCTGAGGTAAATTAATAGAAGTACAAACTGTTCAATACTGTACAATGACTGTCAAATATTACTGTAGTTGGGAACACTGATCATAGTTGTGGGTGTGGTGGGGAATGGCAGGGAGAGGCACCTATGGCCGCCGTTCATAGCGCTATCCACTGGATAGCGATTTTTTCAACCTTCGTAAAATTGGCCGTTGATTGTTATGACTTCAGATTAGGATTTGGTATTTATAAAATGAAGTTTTTATGATCTATTGTGGGCTCCAGATCCGTAGTATCACAGCTCTTCGGCCATTTTTACGAAGGTTGAAAAAATCGTTATCCAGTGGATAGCGCTATCCGGCCTTCGTACAACCACCCCCTGGACACAAGTCTGTACATGGCACTGTCAGACAGACCATCGCTAAATGAAAAATAACAAATTTCCTGATTTCCATTTAGTTGCATGAAAACATTGAATTAAAATTTAAGACAGGATAATTTTTGCCCTAATATCAAGAGCATTCTTGCTGGAATACACGACTTTCGAATCTCAACTGCATGCGCATCGGCATGACTTGTTCTGAGTCGAGATAAAACTCATTTCAGTTCTTAACATCTAACTGATGTCTCTGGAAATTTAAATGCAATGCAAATGAATACTATCAGTCTTCGCCTGATGTTATGAATTGAAATGAGTTTTATTCTGATTCAGAACTGAGATTTGAAAGTTGTGTATTAACAGCCAATTTTTTAGCAACAGGGGCTGTAGGCTGGTGGTCTTTCTCCCTACCCCCCCTGTTTCCTATACCCATGAATGCTGTGATTCTAGACTCAATTCCACTAGACTAAGGAATTAGCCAAAATCATACCCTTGGCCTTTGCTTTTTACTGAAGTATTTTGAACATGTGGAAGAAGCTGTTTGGGCTGTTGAGGTGTTGAAAGAAAGTGGTTTGCCTGTTGCTGCATCTCTCTGCATTGGACCAGATGGTGATGTTCATGGTGTTCCCACAGGAGAATGTGCTGTACGACTGGCTAAAGCAGGTACTGTAAATTGATCAGTGTCCACCAATTAAGGGCTGGGGAGCAGGGCAACAGGGTAGTGATGCTGGAGCCATGGGGGCAGCCGTGTGCCCTTTGCTACCATTACAATATCTTATACTTCCTTTTGAATTTATTTTATCACTCTAAGTTAAAATTTATACTGGCCAAATTCGGAAAGCAAAAACATTTAAATTTTGCGAGTGAGATGCGTAATGAGGAGGAAGGAGCCCGAACTAATCATCGCTGGTAAGTGCAATACATATTAATAAATAATTGAGAGCTGTTAGGGAGACGGGGATTATAAAAATATTACTGTAATATATATTAGCGATAACAAGTTAACATCGTTACTCGTTAGCATTTAATAATACATTGTGTCATTAATATGAAGTATAAACGTCAAAAAGTTGAATTTATGTTAGCTACCGTCTGTTTTCAGCTCTTTTCATCTCTTTTTTGAGGTATGACCGTACGAGCTCGGATGTCGCGCAGACGCAAAAGGTTGTCTGTTTATGTGACACTATGTTTGTTTTTCTAGGTGCTGATATTGTTGGCATCAACTGCCACTTCGATCCTTTTGTTTGTCTGGAAACTGTAAAAAAGATGAAGGAAGGACTCGAAGCAGCTGGATTGAAGACTCACTTGATGATCCAACCATTGGGTTACTTTACTCCTGATTGTGGAAAGCAAGGCTTTATTGACTTGCCCGAATTTCCATTTGGTGAGTTTTCTCTGAAATTTTCAAGGGATTGTTTCGCTGGCGGACCCAAACCGGAGATCGGTAACGGACTAACGGTAATTTAAACGTCGCGTTTACCAAAACGAAGATCTGACGATAACGCAATTTCTTTTCTGTCGTACTGGATGTTCATTACCGCGCGCGACCTTGCAATATTGACAGCAAGATTGCAATGTTGACTTCTAATGCCATCGTCATCCATAATCTTGAATACTCGGCCTAATCCTTTGATACAAGCAAGATTGCAATGTTGCAAACGGTACACGACGACTACTTGGCAAGTTGCTAAAAATTATAATTTTAAATATCGAATTTCACATGAAGTTTACTTAGAGTTAATTGTTCTGCCTTTCAATTGAACTTCATATTACGTGAAGTTCCATATTTAGAATACCATTTTTTTGCAACTTGCGAAGAAGTCGTCGTGTGTCAATAGAGACCTTAAGATGCTACGACGGCAACTTCAACGACGGCGTCCTCCAAATAAAAGAATTCTAGTTGTAAAACAAAGAGAACGAATAATTTGTAATCCCTAGAGTAATCCCAACACCGTTTTTTATATAACGCCACTTTGAGCATTTTCACGTCTTCAGGACGATGTCAACTCACCAAAAGATGAGAGCTGTCCCTTGACATTGACCCCATGCCAATACAAACTCTACACTGATTTTAGCAATACTGGGGCGTTTTCAAAGTCATTAAACTAACTTCAAATATCAAATATAATAGTTAATTAATCGTGACTTTTTTCAGTTATAGAATTGTTGCTTTTTAAGCGCCGTCGTCGTCGTAGCATCTTAAGGTCCCTAATATTGCAAGGTCGCGCGGAAAGAACATCCGGTTTGACTATGAATTAGTGCCTCGCATTGTCTTGGTCGCGAGCTCGCGCAGGTGCGAAATGTTTGCCAGCGCTGTTATGGTACCTCCATCTATACCAAAACACCTGATCTTCGGGTTAATAATACTCCTGTTCCAGAGCCTAGGGGGACCTAACGTGCGTGCAAACTCGCGTTCTACGTGATAACCGATATATCGTTATCATGTAATGACTCTGCGCGTATGTAGCTATTATGGGGACTACACATCTCATCTATTTTTTCTCGTTGTTATAAATAGCACTTGAACCGCGTGTGCTTACACGATGGGAGATGCAGAAGTACGCTCGACAAGCATACGAGCTTGGAGTTCGTTATATTGGAGGATGTTGTGGTTTTGAACCTTACCATGTCCGTGCCATAGCTCAAGAGGTAGCCACAATTAATAATATTCTAGTCTTAAGCCCTAATCAAACGAGAACGCAAGTCATCGCAAGTTTCCCTGCTATGACACAGTTGTTTTTATCCCTGGAAACATGGGTGTACATACATAATATTTTCAGGGGGAGCTAACAAAAATTTACTTCACTCAAATAAAAATGTACTGAATATGAAGTCACTGTTATGCGACTGGACTTATTCCCCCCCCCCCGGCCCAGATGCCTATGCCTGGGAACCACCCCTGGGCAGAGCTGGGCCAGGTTGACCAGCAGGTATCCCTTTGAGCACCTCCAGCTTTACAAGGGACTATAGGTAGGTAACTGTCAAATTGTGTTGATCATCTCATCATCTGGTCCCACAATGTCCCAGGGGTAGGTATAGAGAAGTTAATCGGTATACTAATAATATACTTGCCTTGTCTTTTTTAAATTTGTTCACCACTTCATCGCTTTGGAAAAAGAACTTTTTGAAGGAAGTCAAGAACCTGTATTATTTAAAGGCGGAAAAAATTAAAAAAAGGGAAAAGATCTTTCAGGACGTGTAGCTTGACCAACTGAATTAAATGTTTTTAACTTTAATCTATATAACTTACTGTTTCAATGCAATAAAGGTTCTGTATAAGAATGCTCTTTGTCATTAAAATTGACAGGTAAATAATATATTAATATAGGCTATAAATATACCTTTTCCAGCCGACAACATTAAAAAATATAAAACAAAACAAAACAAGATGCTACTTTTCGGAGTTTGTTTTGTTCTATAATATACCAAGCGTCCAAGTCCAACGAGATCATGCATTTAAAATATTAAACATGGCTATTTATTTCAATTTAAATGAAATTTGAGCTTGTACGCAAATTCAATGAATGTTCGGAGCAACTTAAAAAGCCTTCATCGATTGCATATAAAATGATACACGTACATGAGCAGATAAAATTGTAGCACTAACCTCTTGTAGAGACTCTCGAACTTTCTCCATTTTGTCCAAAGCATGTGTGTGCGCCTGCAACACACATCTCGTTTCGTACAGCCAAAAACGCATAAATACAGTAGAAACCTGAGCGTTTGAAAAATAGCCGTTTGAAAAATAAAATCCTGAGCGTTTGAAAAATAGCCGTTTGAAAAATAAAATCCTGAGCGTTTGAAAAATAAAAACCTGGGCGTTTGAAAAAATAAAAACCTGGGCGTTTGAAAAAATAAAAACCTGGGCGTTTGAAAAAATAAAAACCTGGGCGTTTGAAAAAATAAAAACCTGGGCGTTTGAAAAAATAAAAACCTGGGCGTTTGAAAAATAAAAACCTGGGCGTTTGAAAAATAAAAACCTGGGCGTTTGAAAAATAAAAACCTGGGCGTTTGAAAAATAAAAACCTGGGCGTTTGAAAAAATAAAAACCTGGGCGTTTGAAAAAATAAAAACCTGGGCGTTTGAAAAATAAAAACCTGGGCGTTTGAAAAAATAAAAACCTGGGCGTTTGAAAAATAAAAACCTGGGCGTCTTAAAAGAAAAATCTGGGCGTTTGAAAAAATAAAAACCTGGGCGTTTGAAAAATAAAAACCTGGGCGTCTTAAAAGAAAAATCTGAGCGTTAGATGTCCCTTATGGGCCACCGTAATGTACCGTGACAAAGTTAAAACTTGTTTAAAACACTCATGAAATCTTTATTTTGTTAATTTGGGTGTTCGAACGACCGCCACAGAAATTCTGACTGCCAACTTGCGATGACTTGCGTTCTCGTTTGATTAGGGCTTTACAGAGATCCTCTCGTGTTAACTAGTTTGTGTTCTTTTTTTAATCTTTTAGTTGTCGAAAGAACGTGGTAAAGAGTGTCAGGGCGCTGAGAAACACGAGGAATGGGGTGCTAGTCTTCGATACCACACCAAACCTTGGGTTAGAGCAAGGTATTACACTGCCACCTCGACCGGTCAGCCAACAATCATTTCACTTTTATTACCTCTGTCTGCTTGGAGAAGGAGGGGGGGGGGGGGGGGGGGGTGTCTCCGTCTGTGTGTGTGTCTGTCTGTGTATGCGTCTGACGATACTCACATATCAACTTCTGGAACATCTATCATAGAAATACTCTCGTTTCCCGGATGGGGAACGTGGGCTCTGGGAAATTACCCTAACTCGTTTTTTAGGTTTTCTATCGAGATATAATAATAGCGGCATATCTCTTAGATAATAGTCAGACCCAACAAAATTAGCCTACTGTTAGTTTACGTTGAGACTAAGTTTATTTGCTTTTAGCCATTCACTAATACTTTCAAAATCTTTGTTCGCATGAGTTACTTTCTGGGATAATCCGTTTCACATCGATATTTCATTGGCTGGTGAACACAGTGAACTCTATATAACTCTTCTTCCGGATTCCCAGAGCCTCTCGTTTCCCGCCCGCTGGGTAAGGGGAACGTGGGCTCTTGGAACGCGATTGATTACTAGGGTGATGTGATTGGTTAAACCTGTATCAGGTTAGCCTATGAAATTTGTAGCCAAATATAGCTTGAATTACATGAAAGTGAGGTTTGTACTGCTTCCTACCAGAGGTTTTCTCTCCTTTCCTGTCTTACTGCTATAAGATTACGGGAGAACCTCTGGATCCAGGGTATGGGACAATATGCCTTCTACAAATATGTCTGTGTCTGTTAACTGACGTTCAATAATAGGCATCTATCTTCGTTCCAGAGCTAACCGCGAGTATTGGGAAAATTTGAAGCCAGCATCCGGCCGTCCATACTCCGCTGCGATATCGAAGCCAAATAACTGGGAAGTTACCCGTGGGCACCAGCTATTTAAACAACATGTAGCACCGACCACCGAGAAAGAAATGAATGACGTGAAAACTTTCAAGAAGGGTTGCTGTGCCTGAAACCACGCCTAAAGCATTACTACATTCTAATCACCACAGTCCAATTGCTAGTATTATTTCGTGAATGTTTTTATTTAGTTCCTCCTACGGATATTTTGTAAAATTTAATTTTGTCACAAAAGTCTTTAAAATGGACAAAAAATATGCTTTTGCAAAAAAATTTTGCTTTTATGTGATTTGCTAGTGTAAATTGAAATAAGAAAATATCAAATTTCCAAAATGACATATTGAATTATTTAGTATTGTTGGGGAAAATTTTAGGGGAGTGGGGATTGTGTAGTGCTCCTGCAAAGGTTAAGGTGAGGTAATACTAGCAACATATTTCTTCAACTTGCAACCCAATTTTGTTGCTTTGCAAATTGAAAAGCGTTGTTGCACGTATTACCACCGAATCATTGTTGCGTGACAATATTTAAGGTGGGTGGTAATACGTGCAACAACGCTTTTCAATTTGCAAGTTGAAGAAAAATGTTGCCCGTATTACCCTCACCTTAAAGTGCTTATATCACTTGTGGGGTTTTAACGTATTTAAATAGAGCAGAAAAAATCAGTTAATAAGTTATTTTGCCGTTTTTGATTTAGTCGAATAGTTCCTGACATATTGGCTTCTGAACATGCCAATTCTCAAAAATTTCCGTCGTTCATTTTAACACCTTGGGGGCCTGGGACTCAGGAACGAGTCATTCATGCCAAAACAACTACGTTTCGGCTTTTTTATTCACAAAAACTTATATTTGACTGAAAAATCGAAATGTCGAGCTCACACCCGTTTTCCAGTACGCACGAGAGTTCCAACTAGGAAGACGGTCGGCTTAGGTTCCTGAGCCCCAGGCCCCCGTGCTTAAAAATGAACGACGGAAATTTGTGGTGAAAAGCTGAAATTGGCATGTTTAAAGGCCTATATCTCAGAAACTATTAAAGTAAATCAAAAACGGAAAAATAACTTATTAACTAATTTTTTTGCTCTATTGAAATACGTTAAAATCCCACAAGTGATATAAGCACTTTAATTATTCCGATACGACAAAATGTACAATAAAATGCGCTTCCAATCACGTCGATTATTTCGTGCTTATTTTCTTAGTCTCTGTTTACAAGGAGATTGAAAGTTTTCGATCTGATCGAAACGTATGGCCGATTGACTTGGAGATTCAACTGAGCAAGGATTGACTTGAATGTCTCCAATCTGTTTCATCTGAACACGGTTTGACTTGAAAATCACTTGATACGCATGAGTGAAGTTGATGCGTGTCGTGCTAAATGGCAGAGTAGCAGACCCTTGAGGGAAGCACAGAAATATAGTGTTCCAAATTCCAAAACCGAAAACAATGTTCCAAGCAGATCGGATTCTCCATGTAAACTTGTGCCCGGATTGACTTCACTCGCGTTTGTCGATCCGATTAGACTGTCATCCGCTTCATGTAAACAGGGCCTTCGATTCGAAACCGATCCTATCCGAGCTTGGTAATTAATGCATTCCGATCCTATTCCGATCCGGATCCGACAAAATGTACAATAAAATGCGTGGGCGCAGGCTAAGTAATACGAGCAACAAATATATTGCTGCAACATTGTTGCGTTGCAAGTTGAAAAGCGTTGTTGCACTTATTACCACCTCAAACATTGTCGCACAACAATGATTTTGTTGCAACATAATCAATCGAGATATGGTCTGGAAACTCAGCTAAAGTCTTTGGTCTATCTTTTTGTTCACCTTTATGCATTTTTGTGCACGGTCACTGAACACATTGTGTAATTTGTGTTTTAGTATAATGAACGAATTGTCCAATAGCAACGTTTCAGTTCAATCACTCAACCGTGTTATTTAAATATTAATAAACCTAAAACAAAGGATGTGCACGGTGTAAGGTACGGTTCAACATAAAATCCCAGCTCGTTATAGGCGCTTTGAAGTTTGCCGAGTTTCCACACTATATCTCGATTGACTATGGTTGCAAGTTGAAGTCTGTTGAATGAAACGCAAACGCAACAAAGTTGCGTTGAAAGTTGAAGAAAAATGTTGCCCGTATTACCTCGCTTTTACTCCGTGCTTGCAGCCTGGCTGAATTACGAAGGACGCAGATCAACGTGGTCGTGCCGAGGCATATCAAAGCTAAGGCGCTCCAGGCAGCCGCCATACGAAGGATGTAGGTGTTGATTTTACGGAAAGAGGAAAACCGGAGAACCCTTCGAAGCGCAGGAGAGATTGACTACAACTCTACTCACATGAGTTCGAAGCTCGACAACGGGTCATTCCCAAGCGGTCACTCAAGTAGTGTACTAATTTAACCTCGTCTAATCGAGCTTAACTTTCCCATGGCACCGAAAGTAACGACTACCCAAAAGTAACGGCTACCCAAAAGTAACCGCTGCCGAAAGCTGCCGAAAGAAACCAACCTCGTCCCCAGGACCTTTTGCGGTGGGGCAGCGCGAAAGGCCCTGGGGACGAGGTTGGAGAGAAACGCCCTATGCAAGAGGTGGGCGCTTATCAAGGGGGCGTTTACATTTTTTTCTCGAAAGGTGGTGGGCGCTTATTAAAGAACAAGACGGCGAAGACGCCTGGGAGTGGGCCGAGGAAAATCAGATCAAATTATCTGTCAAACTATCGTAAAATCAGATGGGGGTTCAAATTTTCGACCTTTCGATATGCGGGGGGTCGAGGGATCGGAGACTGTCGGAGACATGGCTGATAATTAAAGAGCAAAAATCGGTCACCAAATATGCGCAGGGGAGCTCTGGCACCGTAATTGGCGAGTATTGTGACGTGTTTCCGGTTTTAGGTCATGTGACCAAGCCTTCATTTCTATATTTCCCTTTTGAAGTCTGATCGAGAAATAAGTTGTATTTTTCTTTCATCGTCCATCGATCGCCGTGCTTTCTGGCTTCGTACCCGGACATCACGATTGCTTCGAAAAAGCTTCGGCTGATGGATTCGGACGAGGATGACATCTCGTACGACGAAGAGGAAGAGGAGTACGACAGTGGAGAGCTAAGCGCCGATGCGGGGGAAGGATTCGACTCGAATTATGACACCACAAACCAACAACATATTTTGGACGATTTCTCCTACGAGGTCCTCACACCAGATACCATCGTGTCATACATGAATGCTATTATAGACGAAGTCAACGGCGTTTTTCAGGTAGGATAATTATGAATCCAATACCTCGATCTGACGATCTCTCTCATTCCTTCTGATTCCTTCTTATAACTTAATAATTTCCCTATCCGAATCAGTCTGCTCTCAAACCCCCAGTTTTTTAAAGCTTTCCTTTCCGGTAAATCTAGGTCACAGTTTTGCAAATCGACTAGATGTTTGATACTTTTATATTCATGATGTAACTGATATACGTGTAGTTAAGATCAGATTACGTATAATAACTTTTGACTAAGTTTAGCATTTTCAAATTGTTTAATGTTTTGCCCTTGCATCCTTATATAGCTTGCTGTGTTTTGGTGCCTTGTGACAGTTTTGATTAACCGAATATGTATTAATTTATCGATCAAAGATAGTTTATGTTGTTACACCAAAACTCGCATAGGTGTATGAATAATATAACTTGGCTTTTAAAAATAAAGCGTTTTTTATTTATTTTGGTGGGTGATTTTCTTTTTGTGATTAATAATAAGAGCCTTTAGCAACAGTTTAAGTTTTATAGTGGTTTATTTTTTTGTTCTTCAATGTCTTTAAAAGTCAAACACTTCATGGGAATGGATGCCATCTGGCAAAAAAGCTGGTCTTTTTTTGCTGTTTGAACACTTAATTATACAATGTTGTAAATTATTCTATAATTATGCCCCAGGCAATACCCTGGGGATTTGTAATTTTTTCTCAAGTTCATACTGTAGCAATTTTCCCACCCCTGGAACTTTGAAATTTGCTAATTCCCCACCCCAGAGCAAGGCTGAATAAATAATATGAGAAATAACACATGATTTACACTATATCAACTGCAAATTTATGTTTTGAACATGAAACAAAATAGTGTAAAATTAGGGGCTGATTACATGGAGACGTTCAGCCCGGGCTGAAAATCCAGCCCGGGTAGCTCCAACCGGGATGGAAGCCATTATCCAGGCTGAAATTCAACCAAGAATGAAATTCTTGCCATGTTGTAGCAAATTAATGTTATTAACCCACATTTTAATTTCTGAAGTCGTACTTAAATCACAGTTTTTCTAACCGGGCTGACATTTCAATTTCGAACCATTTTGAACACATGGAAGAAACAAACATTTAGTTACCAGATCCCCACATCTCCTCTTCATACCACTCTAGTTATAAAAATGCTCCTCGGAGACTTAGGTGCTCATGGCTTTCCTGTTGGTTCCATAGAGGTGCACTTTTTCCAAGCTTGCCTCCAATTTGGTCTGAGTGCACTATCTTTTATTGAGGAAATATTTTTATAACATAGCTTTGATATAGCAATGTTTTTGATTGGCTGTCATGTGTGCTCCATAACTCCATGGAGCACTGCAAAAAAGCACGGGAAAAAATTTCAAAACAAAACTGAGTTGTAAATTGAGGTAACCGAGTTTAAACTGTCCTTTTGGTTGGATTTTAGTGAACAAAAAAGACTTAAGTAAAGTAGAAAAACACAACAACCAAAACGATTCGTCGGCTTGTGAAAGGATTTAATGCTATGTTATAAAATAAATGGCTCATGGTTTAGTGTGCTCCATCGAGTTATGGATGTACTTGGGAAATTGGGAGAGCACTAAAAAATCTAGAGTTGGTCTTGGCTACGCCTCGACCAACTCTTATGATTTTTTTCTGCTCTCCCAATTTCCCGCGTGCATCCATAACTCGATGGAGCACGCTAAACCATGAGCCATTATAATATTTACTAACATTTACTACAAATATTTAACATTGTTTTAATACCAAAAAGCATTTCCTTCAGGACTTATAATTATGCATTCAGAGAGTTGTGAAATTAATATTAAAAAAACACTAATCAAGCCTGTCAATGAGAGGTGTGCAATTGACCGTACCGAAAAAGATGGCGACTTGTACATTTAACCACAATCCTTTGCACATAGTAAATATTGTTTCTTGTACAATTATCGGAAGATAGCTGGTCTTTAAAAAGATCAACTTTGGTAGGAATTAAGTCCTTGCTTACTTAATCCATGTTAACATGATAAACAATGTTTAGTTGTTATATGAGCTGATTTGAGGTTGCAAAGCATTGTGGTTAAATCTACCGCCACCATCTTTTTTGGTACCATCAATTGCACGTGCATGCCTCTTCACACATCTTAGGTGGATAAGGTGTGTGCTACATCGCACACCATGAACCATTTACTGACCATATACTGTATGAGGGTTCTCCCTTCAACGAGAAAGGAGCTGTTTTTGGCCAGCTCAGTCAGCAAGATAATTTTATTAAAGTGCCTATGTCATCCTCAGGGACTTTACACATTTATACTAATTGGAACATTCTGAGAAGATTTGTAATATATCTTCTCAGGTGAAAATTTCATCTTCATGGATTTTTTTTGCCGTTAAAGTTGACGGAAGTGATGTCAAAAGAGGAATCTGTAAAGTGGTTTTCATATAGACAAATTCCCCTTTCGACATCACTTCCGTCAACTTTAATGGCAAAAAAATCCATGAAGATAAAATTTTCACCTGAGGAGATATATTACAAATCTTCTCAGAATGTTCCAATTAGTATAAATATGTAAAGTCCCTGAGGATGACATAGGCACTTTAAGGAAAATGGCTTAACTGGGCCCATCTGTTGTGCTTAACCCTTTCCTTCTAGACTGCCCTGTTGAACATTTTACTCATCAAGTGAGAGCCTTTTGGAAAGAAAAGGTTATTAACTGCATGGGCTTGGCTTGTTTGTTGTGCTCAACCCGACCGGCCTTCTTTCTCTAGATTGCCCTGAACCATTCTCTGTTAGATATATTATGCTGTCTGAAGCCAGATGATTTTACTTCTAATGTGAGATGAAAGAGTTAAATATTAATATTGAATATTAAATTATTGAATATTGAAATATTAATATTCTTAATTATTAATGAACCACTTTTAGAGGCAAAAATAGCTGATAAAATTTCTCTTTGCTATCTACGATTGTACTGTATTTTATTTTATTTTTTGTTATTGAGTGTTCTCTAGACAGGTGTCTTTTTTTTGCTTTTGTAATTATATAGCTCTTTATACTGTCTAACAATAGATGTACAGTAATGGATTTAACTTTTTTTTACTAGGCTACCCAAAACCAGCCACTTTGTTATTTTATTCTTGAATTTTTTCATTGGATTTTTTTGACTTTTGGAAAATTTGGGGGGATTTTTTTTGATTTTCAAAGATTTTTATGGCCCCAGGAGGGAAAGGGTTAATACGCTGTATTCATGAAAGCTTAAGAATATAAATTTTAATTTTTATATAAAACTGAGGTTGAGTTACTGTATTTACAAAAAACTACAGTACACCAATATTACAAAATATATATTTTATTAAATTAACTGTATACATTTTGTGGCAACTGCCTCATACATATAATTATCATGGTAGCTTGGACTCCTCAATGTTTGGAACCACAGTGTTCGAGTCTAGTTTTTTACAGAAAACTTAATATACAACACAGTACAGGGTGCTAAGGGGCAGTCACACAACTCCCACAGTATAATTCTACAGTATTTGCCCTGGGGCTTATCCTATCTGTTGGTCTTGTCTTTTGTGTGTGTTGGTGTAGGGCTTATCAGGATCATTGTTCAAAAGAACAGGTGTTTTATAATAAAGCATAGCGTTTAAATCATTAAGATTTGCAGACTGAGAAATTATGATAATACTGTACCGTAATTGGATTTTTCAATTACCATCATAAAGTATAGCTTTTAAATCATAAATTATGATTTAAATGCTATACTTTGCAATGGTAATTTAAAAATATAATAGACCTTTCCACATGAAGTGCATGGATAAATGACGCATTGGGAGGTTTGATTGGCTCTCACAAAACTTCAGATAACTTTGGACATTAGCCAATCAGATTTGTCAAAAAGAAAGATCACATGATCCATTCACTTCATGTGGAAAGTACTATTAGGGTACAGTATTATCATAAATGTACTGTCTATCATCTTTTATCAAGGACAAATGAACCTTTTGACTACTAAAGTAGAGGTTCTCACTTGATGAGTAAAATTAATGAATAAAAATATGCACTGTTTTCTGTGTTACTAGATCATTTTATTGCGCTTTACTAAAGTTTAGTACCATTTCTATCAATAATTATTAATGTTTATTACTTTTCTGAGCAGTACTGTATTCTTTTTCAAAGTGATTTTTTATGAGCAGAGTCTCAACTGCAGCTACCGTAGTGTAATTAGAATGCTAATTTTCAGTTTTAAATGAATCATCGACTAATTTGTACAAGTAGTCAAAATATCAGAAATCTCATCTACCTGTATTTTGAAAATGCATATATTTCACAAAAATAATTTATTTTTCAAAATATTGTGAGCAACTATTAAAGACCTGGTTTATTATAGGTACTGCCATTTTGATGCCTGATCTATCATGGTGTAATTAGATCTCTTGAATAATAGAAATTATTTACTTTGCGAGAAAAAATTATTTAATGGAAAGAAAATTAAGGTGGAAATTAAGCCAGCTTGACTTTTTTCCACCTTTTGTTATTTTTTTCTGTCCAATGATTTTTTTATGTATTTGTCAAGGAAAGAACATTTTAGCAAAAATGAATTGTCATTTGACTTCATTTTATTTGTTTTAGCTAACACGCCCTGTGGCAAGAATTCTTTTAAGTCATTTTAAATGGGATAAGGAAAAGCTTCTAGAAAGGTAAATCTTACTTATGAATAAAATTCCACTTTTCCAATCTTATTGAGAAACACTTTGTTTTCTTTCATTCGTTCATCTGTTTGTTCTTGCATTTGTCAAAAGTGCAGCGCATAAAATTAATGTGCAGTGCATCTGCAGTGAAGAAGTATAGTCCAGCATTGCCATATTCAGTGTTTCCATATTCATTTCTTTTTTTTTTCTTTATTATTTATTTCTTGCTTGCTTTCTTCCTTCCCTCTTTCCTTTCTTTATTTATTCTTTCAATACCATATTTATTTATGCATTTATTGCTTGTAAAGGTATTATTGTGGGGACCAAGAGAAATTATTCAAGGAGGCTCATTTAGTTAATCCTTTAGCACAGACCACATCACAAAAGGTAGGTGAAGATTGTTAATACTGTAACATTGATTGTCTTTTATAGTCAGCACAAGAATTTTTATTTTCTTTATTTTTTGTCTTTTTGCAGAGAGGATCAAGATCACAATCTGGCTCATCCTGTAATGTGGCATGTGATATATGTTTTCAAGGCTTTTCTTCTGCAGTGAGTTGTTTGTTATGATAATGAAGTCATGTTGATATTATAAGCGAGGTTCAGATCACACTTCCACTACCGCTACCGCTAACCGTAAATATAATTAAGCATGTCAAATATTGTTTTTACGTTCAGTAATGGTCGCAGGTCTCAAACCTAGTGAAAAAAAAAAGTGTTTTACGATACAAGGATTAAAAACCAACTACGACTACAGAACAAAAAAATGAACATTTACATCAGCTTACCGGTAACCACATTTACGGTAGCAGTAGCGGTAGTGGAAGTGTGATCTGAACCTCGCTAATGATGACGTTATGATGATAATGATCTTGATGTCAATCATGATGATGAATGTCATATGCTGATGATGTCATGATGATGGTGGTGTGTCGTGATAATGATGTCATGATGATGATATGATTATGAATGTCATGATGATGCATGGTGTCATGATTATGATAATGATGATGATAATGTCATGATGATGTCATGATGATTACAATGACAATGATGTCATGATTGTAAGAATGATTATGATAATTCAACTGTAGATGAACAATAATAGGTAATTGTACAGGGTTCGAATTAACATTTGAAAAGTGCATCGTGAAAATATTTTGTTGAAAAAGTAGGGGGTTGGGACTAATCCCCCCCCCCCCCCCCCCAGTGATGTTACATGTCAATGGGAAGGCTGCCAATCTTGCATGTCTCTCATACTCTCATATGCACTGTGTGTTCTTATTCATTTTTTGTATTTTTTCTGCAGACCTTTACAGGTCTTGAATGTGGCCATTTATTTTGTGCGCGATGCTGGAAGGAATACCTAACATGTAAAATTATGGATGAAAAAAAGCAAGTAAGTACGGTACATGCATGTATGACTTCTAGGAATTTTGGTGAAGAGAAGTTTTTATGTTTTAATTTAATTGTCTAACACCAGACTATTTTACTCTGTTGCCCACCAAACTTTAAATTTTCACATATAATATTGTACTTGTCAATGTTTTTGTTTTTATAGAATATTGCCTGTCCAGCTGTTAAATGTGACATTTTAGTTGATGAGACTTTTGTAGGGTAAGTATTATGTTTTGTGTGGTGTCTAAAGTATCTTATTTTGTTGGTTTCAGCTCACTTTTCAAATCATGTTTCCAAATTTGGAGAGTTGGTTTACTGTATATATGAAGTTTGATTTGAAATTCATTTCTACAGAAAACCTTCATTTGACCTGACTTAATTACTTATGAGTACAATTTCTTTTGACAGGATAATATGTTTAAAGTGCCTATGAAATAAAAAATTTTATTGCTTCATTTGAAGAGCATCAAAAAGTAGGGCAATATGCAGTTTACTGTTCCTTGATATCATTTATAGTTCCAGATATCAAAATGAAGCAAACAAATTGCTAATTCAGCACAAATTGTGACGTCATATGGTTTGCATGTTAATTTGGTGAATGTTTAAAATAAAATATGTTCCTGTTGCCACAAACTGCGTTGTGTTAATCGCGTTAATTTCCTTCGTTTTGAAATCTTACCTCCTTTTCGCGTTAATTTCCTTCATTCGGAAGTTGTTTTAACTTCAATTCGCGTTAATTTAAGTCGCGTTAATTTCAAATACCTTAATTAACCCGAGCGTTAATTTCCTATAATAAGGTAATTAATAAATGCATGTTTGCGTTTTGCAGAAGAATTCTCAGTGATCCAATTGTAAAAACAAAGTATCACCACCTTATAGCAGATAGTTTTGTTGTAGTAAGTATAAAATAATATCAGTGGCGTAACTTTGAGTTAGGGTGCCCCTGGCCCAAACTGAAAAGCCCCCCCCCCCCCCAACCAGGCCCCTGGGGACCTAGGGCGCGAAACCACCGAATTGAATTTCATATCCCCAGAAGTGCATTTTCGCCGATTTCTGCGAGGGATTTTCCAAAAAAATTAATCGGTATAACAAGGGGAAATTCATCATTATATCAAACGTTTGTTGGATTATACGAATATTTATCAAGAATGATATAGTCACTGACGAAAATACCGTAATCACGTAACTACATCGTTGAAAACTCACATTACAATATAAACACAGATTTATTTACAAACAAAACAAACTAACCTGGCTCTTACACTGCTGCATTAAAAGCAAAAATAAAACATTTTGTTTTTATGATTTGGGTGAACACAAAAATGGGTAGTCTAACTGCTATACCTGAGATAATACAGGTCTTTTGACAATACACTTCAACTTTATAGTTTATATCCCGCCGTTTGACAGAGAAAACTTCACGATGGACTGATGCGCAAAAACGGTAATTTGACCGTGCACAAAAGGCCTGGGACAAGCAGCAGAATAGAAATCCATTTTCGTACCTTTAACCTGTTGCAACGTTCTGTATTTTTTATGAAACTGTTTGAAACTTCTTACCAATATTTAAATGATGGACAGCTATATCCAATTCAACGACGACTGACGATTTCCCAATAAATACGTGAAAATGACGGAATGTCGGAATCCTCGTAAAGGACATCCGACATCCTGGCTAGGGGGCTGACAGGGGGCCCCCGGCTCTTGCCGGGCAGCGCCTATAGGAGTTACGCCACTGAAGAATGTCTTCCTTGAATTTTATTAGTCTCTTTGAGTGAGCCTTTACTTTCCACTGAAAGCGATTGATTAACTATGAAAGCTCACAACAGTTCATGTTGTCTGTTTTAAGAATAATCGTTTAATAAAATGGTGTCCTGCTCCAGATTGTATGAATGCTGTCAAAGCTAGTTATTCAGATGCCAATGCTGTGACGTGTTTATGTGGTCATGAATTTTGGTAAGTAGAATTTCTCATTTCTGGTTATGATAATAGTAAAATGCCCATATGAAACGAAAATTAAGTCTGTCTTATTTGAAAGAACGCTTAAAATGATAGAGTAACATCTTTTGCAGTTTTTCGTTTCCTTGCTTCGTTCTTGAGATATTTCAGTTTGTTTGATATGCAAATTAAACATTTTAACGTCACATGTGCGTAATGAGTTATTGAAAAAAGTTGTATATCTTTGCTATTATCCAACCAAAATAATTCGAAGGAAGCATGTGCGTGTGTTTGACTTCTCCGATAACTCTTTATTTACATGTGACGTCAAAATGTTTAATTTGCATCTCAACAACGAAGAAAAGAAATGAAAAACTGCAAAAGATGTTACTTTGTCATTTTATTGGTTGAATCTTTTTTATATCAAGGTTGAATATATTATTGTATGGCTGTACTTGTTTTCAGTCTGTATTCAAAATAATGCAAGCTGATTGGTTGCTGAGTGTTCGGGGTTCTGGGATTCTACGATATATTGACCCCCGCAAAGGGCAATACGCCTTTTTCTGCAGACCAATCGGTTTGGCGGGAAAATTTCTGAGTTGATTTAAAAACAATTATAAAATAAGGTGTCCTCTACGCGCGCTCTGATTGGCTGGGCTCCGTGCATTTATAAGAGTATGAAGATCATGAATGACGTAGGATGGCGTCATCTGGCGGGAAAAGCTAGCAAACTTTCAAAACTATCCCACTTTTAGTTTTTGTTTTTCTATTTTATAAAACAAATAAAACATACCGCTCCTGTGCATATGTAATCTTATAAAGGTACATCTGACGTCATTTGAACACGAAAGAAGTGTAAAGGCACTCGGCGACTTCTTTCGTGTTCAAATGGGATAAAGGACTGGGGGCTAATCATCCTTACTTGCAGCCAGTGGCTGAATTGCGAAGGACGCAGATCAACGTGGCCGTGTCGAGGCATATTAAAGGCGCTCCAAGCAGCCGCCAACGACACAGTTCAGACCACGGTTCACACCTAAGATGTTAGGTGTTGATTTTATGGAGGGAGGAAAACCGGAGAACCCCGGCGAAAAACCCTCGAAGCACAGGAGAGATCAACTACAACTCGGCTCACATGAGTCCAAGCCCGACAACGGGGTCATTCCCAAGCGGTCACCCATCCAAGTACTAACCCCGTCTAACCAGGCTTAACTTTTTGGTGAGAGGCAGCGCGCTAACAGCGCACGCCACCCGTGCTCCCCTAACGTCAAACGTGCCTTCATAAGAGTACATATGCACTGAGCTTTATGTTTTATTTGTTCAATAAAAGAGAACTAGGCATCTTTATTAAAATATTTCGAATGACACAATGTGTTGGAACATTACTGCTGGTTTTCACCTTAAACAAGAAGCGACACGAAAAAGCTAACAAGTGAGGTAAACGGCGAACTCCGAAGACGTCGACAGCGTTTAAAACTAAATATATTAATCTTTTTATTAAGTTCTATTAAGTGTGTGCCTTATTATTAAGACTTAAAAACTGTTTTGTCGTTTATTTTAGCTTTGGCTGTGGTGAACCTGTTCACGAACCAGTAAATTGTGCGGTAAGCTAAATTCAGGATTCCTGCGTTCTTTAAAGTACGTGTAGTTGAAATACGAGATGAAGGACTTTATCGAAATTTCAAAATCCGAGTGCTTTTTCAAGGGCTAAAAGTAGACCAAGTCCTTAAGAGCGATGCGATGGCTATTTATTCCGCACGAAGGAAGGAAGGAAAGGATATGAAAGAAGGATAGGAAGGAAGGGTGGGAAGAAAATATATGATAAGAAGGAAGGAAAGGATATGAAGGGAGGAAGGCAGCCGGGAAGGCAGGAAAGAAGGAAGGAAGGCAGAATAGGAACGCACTATTCACAGGCAGAAAATAAAGCGCTGCTATACTCGTGATTCGCACCCCAATTTCAAAACGTACTAGTACTTCTGTTGGAATCTTAAGACTAATTTGATTTGGTGTGTCTCTACTCTATTTAGTTATTAAGAAAATGGATTAAAAAATGCAATGACGACAGTGAAACTTCCAACTGGATATCAGCTAATACAAAGGTACGTATTTTTGGCAGTTTGTTGAAATTGTATTGTTACGAATTCCACGAAGTAGGTAACTAGAGTAGTAGAGTTGTCTATGAACATATATACAAGTCGCGCGAAGTTGACTATCGTTCATAAAAACGAAATTGAAAGATGAAACGTATATATAGTAATAATACAGGACTGTGGCTATCCAGTCTCTGGTATCCCGCGATCTACTATCTGATGGTATCTGGTAGAGTAGTATCCGTTAAACTTCTAACCAAATTAAGTTCTAATATTATAAGCTGTACGTATACATACATGTAGTGCATGTGGTACGTTTGCCAGATAGGGATCGAACCTGCAACCTAATGAGCGATTAAACGCTCTAACCATTGAGTTACCGAGGCTCGGTTGGAGAGCTACTGAAAGGTTATAAATTTATAGTCATATGCGCTTCTAAGGGGAGCACGGATGGCGTGTGCTGTTAGGGCGCTGCCTCTCACCAATAGTTAAGCCCGGTTAGTCGGGGTTAGTACTTGGATGGGTGACCGTCTGGGAACAACCCCGTTCTCGAGCTTGGGACTCATGTGAGTAGAGTTTAGTTGGTCTCTCCTGTGCTCCGAGTTTTTTTTTCGCCGGGTTCTCCGGTTTTCATCCCTCCGTAAAATCAACACCTAGGGCTTAGCTGGGATCCGTAGTCTGAACTGTGTCGTATGGCGGCTGCTTAAAGCGCCTTTGATATACCTCGACACGGCCACATTGAAAAATCCTTAGGAGTCATTTGATTGTAAAGATACACGTTTGATGTATTCTAATTAAAGACCTTTACCTTTAAGTGGTAGGGTTTTCATGGTACGTGCTGTATACGAACATTGTAATATCAAATGGTCAGTGTTTCGTTTTTAAATAGTTAATATCGTGTTTTGGTTTAGGAATGTCCCAAATGTCGTGTAACGATAGAGAAAAATGGAGGGTGTAACCACATGGTGTGTCGGAATTATAGCTGCAAGGTAAGACTGCTGACCTATAATAACTAGCCTGCGTTCTTCCGATATAGGAACCTCAAGCTAGAACAACGCAAACGTGACGACCAGTAACAATATTATTTTTCAACAAAAACTAAAACGTTGAGTAATACGCAGTCTCATAGTAGTATTACCAACACTGTCCTTGCTACCCATATACAACGTCAATTGAAGCGTTGTCACGTTTTCAGGACGCATAGGCGGCGGAAGATAGGTTTGGTAGGGGGGCTGAACTTCGAGCGCCGAAGGCGCGAGAAACCCCTAGGGGGTCCGGGGGCATGC
This sequence comes from Paragorgia papillata, assembly GCA_035771165.1. Taxonomy (NCBI): domain Eukaryota; kingdom Metazoa; phylum Cnidaria; class Anthozoa; order Scleralcyonacea; family Coralliidae; genus Paragorgia; species Paragorgia papillata. The sequence continues at coordinate 1,605,759 of JAWNZC010000141.1, forward strand.
CCCCCGGAAAATTTTGAAATCTCTGAAATGAGCATTTCCTGCGTTCTGGGACAAATTAAGTTTGTCTTATTTGAAAGAACACTTAAAATGATAGAGTAACACCTTTTGCAGTTTCTCGTTTCCTTGCTTCGTGACTCGAGATATTTCAGTTTGTTTGATGTAAATGTCGCATGTTGCGACGTCACGTGCATAATCAGTTATCGGAAAACGTTCTATATCTTTGCTATTGTCAAATACATTCGCTTGAAAATTTACATGTTTAGTGTTCTGGGTGAAACACACGCACATGCTTCCTTCGAATTATTTTGGTTGGATAATAGCAAAGATATATAACTTTTTTCAATAACTCGTTATGCACATGTGACGTTAAAATGTTTAATTTGCATATCAAACAAACTGAAATATCTCAAGAACGACGCAAGGAAACGAAAAACTGCAAAAGATGTTACTCTATCATTTTAAGCGTTCTTTCAAATAAGACAGACTTAATTTCGATTCATGTGCACTTTAAAGAACTAGAACGAAGCACGATTCTACACTGAGAAACGTTTTAGAGGGAAAAATCTGATTGTTTACAGATTTTTCCTACCGAGACACCTTAACGAATTGTAGTTTTTGGAAATTTCTAAGGAAATGTCAGAGTCGAAAATACTTCAGTTGCAGGCGTGTGAACTTCTCTTTATTTTACAGGCAGATTTCTGTTGGGTTTGTCTTGGGCCTTGGGAACCACATGGCTCGAACTGGTGAGTATTGTATCTTAATTGTTTTGTAATTTGTTGTACCCATCAGGGAGATTGGCCGCGACTACGGACAGGGTTTACAAAAAGCTAAGGTGTAAAATACAGGATCGGAAATGAAATGAAAAGTACATTGTACATTGTACAATACTAAGTCGATCATATCTGCTACGCTGTAGACGTATAATTCGGTCTTGTATAACTATGAATACAACCATAGGCTTAGCTCTCCGCCCGAGAATCAGTAGCTCAGTGGTTAGAGTTTTGAACTCTAAGTAAACTGGAACGCTAACTCCATAAGTCAGGCCCTATGAATGGATGAAGCCAAAAATCTTTAAATGTTAGTTCTGAGTTTTGAGCTGAAATACTTAACGCTGAACGTTGGGCTGTATATGAAACTGAAGCTATTAAAAAATGCTATTTGGTATAGAAACTTCAAGACTTTAGCTAAAAGGGAAATAATTAAAATATATAAAAACAACTGCCATTTTTAGGGATGAGCCGATTAATCGGAAAATAATCGCAAAGCCGATTAATCGGCCATTTTTAAATAATCGGTAATCGGCCGATTATTGTTTGATAATCGGCAAAATAATCGGCCAAGTTGCTAACGTTAAAAGGTTTTTAAACTGTCGAATAATTTGATCAAATCATACAGAAAGTAAGAAACTTTAACACAGAAACGTTAATAGTGTAAACCGATCTTTAAATTTAGTAATTTAGGCCTGTTTCAAACGTCGAATTTTGCATGTGTCGAATTCAACACATGCAAAATGCGACGTCTGAAACAAGTGCGACATTGTTATTACGCTCGAGCGTAATGTTAAGTATAGGTAATAGCATGGTTTCGAGTGCAATTTGGAAAAAAACATGCACGAGTGAGTTTTTCAAATACTGTCAAAATAGCACGAGTCCGAAGGACGAGTGCTATTTGAAGTATTTGAAAAACTCACGAGTGCATGTTTTTTTCCAAATTGCACGAGAAACCATGCTATTACTTATTAATAATATACATGAAAAAATGTTCAAAACAACTGTACTAACATTTTAACGTACGTGTTTAGCCGTCCTCTCCTCGTCCTCTCCTCTCCTTGTTAAAAAACGCTTCGCTTCCTTTACTACTTGAAAAAGTTTACTCGAGGCATAAAGAAGCTTCTGGTCTTCTTGTAGGTACTTCACTTGGCAATATTAAAGCATAACCAGCTTCAAATTTGAACAAATTATTCCCAAAAACCGCCGAATCTTGGCCGCCATCTTTGTTTGTTTTGTGTCGGGAAAAATCCGCTGTACAATCAATTTGATTGGTTCTTGGTGATAACAGATTTTTGCACTGTGATTACAGATTTTTGCACTGTGATAACAGATTTTTGCACTGTGATAACAGATTTTTGCACTGTGATAACAGATTTTTGCACTGTGATAACAGATTTTTGCACTGTGATAACAGATTTTTGCACTGTGATAACAGATTTTTGCACTGTGATAACACAATTCTGCACTCTTGTTTGGGATTAACTGCACTGGAATCAGCCAATCACAGTCGAGATATTTTTTCATGTATATTATTAGTAATGTTAACGTAAGTCGTAAGCATAATGCGAGCGAAGTTCGACGTTGTTTCAAAAGTCGAATTTTGCATGTGTCGAATTCAATTCGGCTTGTGCACGGCTCGGGGATAGGAGTATAGAAAGAGAAAATTTTTGAGACGTCGCCGTGTAATGTTATCGAATGAAATGTGAATTGAATTCGACACATGCAAAATTCGACGTTTTAAAGTTGAAACAGGCCTTACTCATCTCCTAACACCTAAGAAAAAAAGAAATTTACTTCGAGCAACTGAAGAAAAAAGTTTAAAAAAAAATTCCAGACAGTTTGTTTCAAAAATCGCATCTTGTCTCGAAAAAACCCCCGCATCTTGTCATCATTTGTGACGCCTTGTCTCAAATGGCTTCTTTCGGGAAGCCATTAAAAACACCAACGCGTTCCTATGCGTTGAGTCATCAAAACTATTTACAAACACAGAGCCTATTACGTTTCCTAATTGGCTAAGACGAATCCCGATACGTGATAAAAAGAACTGGAAATTGGAAAAACATTGCTTGGACTTATTTGCCCAGAAAACAAGTTAGTATAATGGCGCACACTTTAAAAAGCGAGGTTTGGAGATATTTTAAGATTTTGGAAGATGACAACACGAAAGCAATGTGTAAGGTTTGCCAGGAAGAAGGGTCCCGAATTGTGATAAGCAGAGGAGGAAAAAAATTGTAAACAGTTCACCACAACAAACCTCCGCAATCACCTCCGTAAGCATCCCAAGGAATTTCTTGCACTGTCAGCAGATGAAAAAACTAAAAGGACGCAACAAGACATGGAATCAACCGAATCAACCACAGTAACAATGAGAAAGAAACTAAAAACTCAGATGTCCTTGCAACAAAGTATTGAAGCTGGTCGAGCGTGGGATATGAACAGTCCTCAAGCCCAACATATCACAAACCTAATCGGTGAAATGATGGTTCTCGACAACCAACCATTCTTAATTGCAGAGGACTTGGGTTTTATGCGTCTTATAAAACACGTAGCCCCGCGATACCAATTACCTAGTCGGCACCACTTCAGCGAAAAAAGTAATTCCAAATTTGGTCAAACGAGCCGAAGCAGCTGTTGCCAAAATGTTAGAGAAGGCAAAGCATTTTTCTTTCACGTCAGACATTTGGACTTGTTCTCATACGAATGATGCATTTATTAGCCTAACAGCCCACTGGATCGATGAACATGAAATAAAGGTTCCGCGCAAGTCGATCGTACTGCAATCGACTTTCTTCCCTGGTAGCCACACCGGCGAGCGAATTGCAGAAAAGTTTAAGAATGTGTTGTTAAAATGGAATATCGATCTTTCAAGATGCCACATCATTGTTACTGACAACGCGGGCAACATATCGAATGCCGTAGAGTTGGCCGGATTAATGCGCAGTCCATGCGTCATTCACACACTGCAGTTGGCGATCAAAGATGCCATCTTCTCACAACGAAGTGTCAACGACATGATTGCAAGGGCTAGACGAATTGTGACTCACTTTCATCACTCTGCACTCGGGTGTAGCAGGCTTGCAGAAATACAGGATGATATTGGCCTTCCAAAGAAAAAGTTGATTCAGGACGTGGCAACAAGGTCAGTTAAATTATTTACACGTTCGAAGGGTTTTATTTCAATGCAACTATAATAAGTGCGCAGCGCATTGCAATAATTAATAACTATCTTTCCGGTTTTAACTTTTATTTACCTCGCCTACTAATATCTTATATCTATGTGAATGTTTTTATTTTTTCATTTTTTGGCAGATGGAACTCCACCTACTACTTGTTGGACAGGCTATTGGAGAATAAGAGAGCAGTCGTACTTTATTCCACCGAGACACCAATTGCAACGCTATCGTCGAACGAGTGGTCACTGATGGAGAAGGTCCTTCGCTTGCTCCAGCCCTTTGAAGAGTATACTAAACTGATGAGCAAAAACAACTCGTGTATTTCTGAAGTGATTCCTGCCATCACCGTGCTGACGAAATTCTTGAGCAGAGATGACCGCGAGAACACAGCTGGAGTAGGTACAATGCGGGATGAGCTGAGTAGTGCTTTAGAAACAAGATTCCGAACAGCTTTTGTCGACAAGTGTTTCGTATTGGCTACGACGATTGATCCGAGATTTAAGACAAAGTTTTGTAAAGATGACGGTCGTACTATGCTGGTAAACGAGCTTGATCTTTTCCAAGGATCCTCAGAGTCAGACACGGTCACGGAAAGCACGTCAACGGAGAAAGCGAAGCGCAGGGACGAACCACATAAAGATCTATGGTCCTGTTTCGAAGAGATAGTTGCATCCGACGACAACATTCCTAGTGGCAGCCGAAAACTTGAAGAAGAGGTCAACGCATTTCTCGCCCTTCCTTTGCAACCATTGCAATCGTGTCCATATACCTGGTGGCTTTCCAACAAACAAGTGTATCCGAATATCTTCAACATCGCATTGAAGTATCTCAGTCCACCAAGTTCAAGCGTATACTCAGAGCGCGTGTTCAGTGAGGCTGGGAACATTTCCACCGAGACGCGGAGCAGACTAGCTCCGCACAAAGCAGACAATCTTTTGTTTCTACACCATAATATACCGAAATTAAACTTTGATTATTGATCTTAAGTTGGTTTAAGTATTTTTGAGTTGCTTGGTTTGTATTGTAATTAATAAAAACGTATTTAGTACTATTTACAACTTCACTGTTGGTCATTTACTCATTTTGTCTTGCTACTTACAATAATCGGCAGATGCCGATTAATCGGCCGATTAGTTGAGATAATCGGCCTACAAATAATCGGCCCATTTTGTTTGTCGAACGTTACAAAATGGCAGTTGTTTTTATATTTTTTAATTATTTCCCTTTTAGCTAAAGTCTTGAAGTTTCTATACCAAATAGCATTTTTCAATAGGTTCAGTTTCATATATAGCCCAACGTTCAGCGTTAAGTATTTCAGCTCAAAACTCAGAAAAACTACAACAAGTTTCTTAGTGTTATCAAATTGAAGCCAATGCTATTTCTAAAAACATACGTATAAAACAATGTATTTCAATCCGTTGTTTTGGAGTAATTTGTTATCGTCCCAAACAAAATATATGGCAGGATGAAAATTAAGTAACTTGAAGCACGGGAGCTACCTGCAAAGGGATTGGCACTGGCTTCAAAATATAGTTCAATGGTGCTACTACGATCAAAATTTCGGATTCGATGTTTTCACATTTTCGAAACGTTTATGCGCGGTGTTTACTTATCTCCTCAAACCGTTTTTTATTGCGAGGACCGGAAGACGTTTTATTTTTGCTTTATATTTCGAGATTTTGGGGCCGCCATTATTTTACCATGTTCCTAAGTTCCATTGTCATAGCCAGAGAAAATGACGTCAAATTCTCAATACTAAAGTCTGCATGCCTAATTTTCAGGTACATATCTCAATTTATAGAGGTCACATTTATCGAAACATCTTCCATTATGACAATAAGAATCCAAGAATATACGAGTAAACCTCATTTAAGCTGGATTTACGCGTTTAGATTAGGAAGTACTGCTGAGAGATCGCGGACTCTCCTGGAACATGTTTGAGTAATGGCGGCCTGGAGAGTTTTATTCGAGTATTTTTTACATCAATTCTTATTTTAGACCTCAACAAATCTATTCTGTGCAGAAAAGTAAATATGAAATTTCTTCGTAGTAGCACTTTAAGCCGGTTTTCCACTTTTTTTCTTTTTTAATTACAATTCTTCGTCAGTATAGTACTTTCAACTTGGATTTTGTAAAGTTTTGTTAATTGACCTTTTCACCAATAGCGGCGCCATCTTGAATTCGCAATGCATTGTGGTCTATGCAGGGTAAGAAGCTCAATTAAAAAGGTGATTGCTTAGTGTGGAGACCATAGAGATCATATAAATACTAGAGGGGGCATTGGCGGGAAAATTTGGTAACCACATGGCAGCCGCCATTACCTATGATATTTCAGTCAATTGGTTGGCAAATGTACTAGACCCAGTCCTTTGCCAACCAACGCATACTAGAGGGGGCATCCTATCTTAATTTCAGTCAACCGCGGATAACCAATTGAACGCCGCCATCTTGGATTTTTTTGGAGGCAAACAGGCGCGTTGGTTGGCAAAGGACTGGGTCTAGTACATTTGCCAACCAATTGACTGAAATATCATAGGTAATGGCGGCATGTGGTTACCAAATTTTCCCGCCAATGCCCCCTCTACTATTTATATGATCTCTATGAAGCAATCACCCTTTTAATTGAGCTTGTTACCTGGATAGACCACAATGCATTGCGAATACAAGATGGCGCCGCCATTTTTGTGAAAAGGTCAATTCTTGCTGTTCCAGCTGTTAAGCAGTAAAAATTCGGCTTTCTTTTCAGGTATAGTTGTAATCGCTACGATGAAAAGGAATCATTAAATGCCCGCGAAGCTCAAACTGTAAGTGTCTTTTTTCGTACAGTATTTTCGAAAGTATTTTCCTACATGCAGACTGAACAACAAACAAAATGAATGCACCTGTGAAATGCACTGGAGATAAACAAACTAATAATAGGGATGGCAAACAAAATAAGCCATTTACTGTTTTTAAACCGCTGGGAAACCTGTTTTCTTGTATATTGCTCTGATGTATAATGGATCGGATACATACGAAATAAAATTCTTGTTTTGCTTGTGTAGAAATCACGTTCCTCTTTGGAAAGATACCTGTTTTATTGCAATAGATATATGAATCACATACAAAGTGCTAAACTGGAATGTGAGGTGAGCTTGTAGTGCATTACAGGTATATAGCCGGTTGTCGGTGATTGTTATTATCGGTTTTGTTTGGTTTAATTGCTACGGCTGTTACCACTGTTGTTGTTGTTGTTCTTGTTGTCATTGTTGGTGTTGTCATAATCGTCGTGGGTTGTTCTGTTTGTTTTGGTACATATGTTGTGCTGTTATACTAGTAATGTTTTCAAAGTGCATATAAACCCAAATTTTTTATCATCTGAATACGTTCTACATAGAGCAAACAGTATTTTTTTGATTGGAGCTATTCTTCAATGTTTTTTGGCGATTCGCATTTCTAGTATGGTAATGAGATGACGTCTATGTAGGCATTTGGCTTTCTTTCTCTTTTTGGCAAGATAACCTACCTGAGAAATTTTGTTGAGAAACTCGTACAATATGGAACATGTTGTTCAAACACACCATTAATGGAAGAATTGGGTCATGTCACTCCTGCAAATAAATATTGTATCGATAATGATGACTACTTTGGCGTCATCTCATTACCATTTTGAAAACAAAAATCTCTATTAAAGCAATAAAGGTAGCTCCAATCTAAAAAAATATTTCTTTGTTCAACTATTTGCCAAAGGTAGAACGTATTTAGATGATAAAAATTTTTTGGGTTATATGTACTTTAATGTTGTTATTAAATGTTGTTATTGTTGGTGTTGGTGTTGGTGTTGGTGACAGTTGATATTGGTGGCAGTTGGGGTTGATGTTATTCGTGTTGGTGGTGGTGTTGGTGGTGTTGGTGATGGTGTTGACGACTTGCTGTTCACGTGTCGTATATAGTTGTAGTCGCAGTGGCCGTTATTGCTGCCTCCCACCAGGCAGCACACTATTCTTGCATCTCTCGTGGGTTACTATGCGTTACTCGTGCTCAGTCTTTTTGCCGAGCTATGTATGGCTGCGTATATCAATTTTCGGATTTGGAGATTTGGAGATGTTGGTTCTGAACCCCCTGACCATGCAACAGATGGGTATGATAGCAGTAAAGAGCCTGGGTACGGGGCTGCAGCAAAGTGCGCTACCACTTGCGTTAAGTAAGTGTGGTCAATGATCATGTCTTTTATACTTGCTTGTGGAAGTATTCATCAAGGCCATGAACGTTTTAGTGGTCAGTCTCGAGGAAAACAGTGCTCTTTTATGAGTATCAGCGCTGTTAACAGCACAAACTATTCAAGTGAACGATTGGAATTCATCTACTATCGACCGAGTCTTAGTGCAAGGAGACAATATGTACTTGAATGCTTTTCACAATGGTCTTATCCCACGTGAAGAATTGTTGTCGCTGAACAACCTACCAACTATTAACCAGGCAGCACTTCCTTGCGATAGTAACTTCTAGTTTACTATTATTATCCATCAAGAATTATTTGCTACCGTTTTTTTCGATAGTAAAGTCTTTTTTAAAAAAATAGACACATTTGTGCTAATAGCATGGATTGCTTTTAGTTGGACGCTAAAGTGACGACTAAAATGAATGAAATGCAACGTCATAATATGTCTTGGATTGAGGTGACGGCTATAGATTTATTTTATTTTTTTATATTTGTATTTTATTTTTTTATATTTGTATTTTATTTTTTTATATTTGTATTTTATTTTTTTATATTTGTATTTTATTTTTGTATTTTATTTTTTTATATTTGTATTTTATTTTTTTATATTTGTATTTTATTTTTAGTTAGAGTTAGAGCTAGAGTTGTAGTAGAGTAAAGTATTTATTCTTTGTTCTTTTTCAATAAAGGTTCAATTCTTAAAGAAAGCAGTGAAAGTCCTCTCCATGTGCCGAAATACACTCAAGTACACTTATGTATTCGCATTTTATCTCAACAAAAATAACCAATCTGTTATATTTGAGGTACGAAGGAAAACATTTTACAACTTATTTACACATTATTATTTTTTTGTGTACATTAGGAATATTTTGTTCAGTATCTTGTGGCTTCAGACCATTGATCTCTGAAAGAAAACTGGCTCATTGTTCGTCGGGGTCAGGAAATGAAGCTCATGAATGGAAATGTCGATTTGGTTCCTTGCCTAAGTTCTCACGTGTCTACCCTGCGAACAGAGCCTTCTTTTCCTTATTTCTTCGCTGAGAGAGAGGAAGAAAAGTAGGCTCTGCTGTATTCGTGACTGGTTTCCATTGCGCATGCATGTCAGTTGCTTGGTTACAATCTCAAACCCAGTCCCAATCAGAGCAGAAAACAAAACGAGAACCGGTTAAACGGGTCTTAAACGGGTTACTTCGACCTAAATCTTGGACGAAGCCAAACACGAATACAGCAGAGCCTACTTTTCATCCTCTCTCTCAGCGAAGAAATAAGGAAAAGAAGGCTCTGCTCGCAGGGTATCACTTGTCGTAAGAATCGGGGACAGTTCTATCCCCGACTGTTGGCGATTCTTGCGACAGCAACGTTCACACTTGACGTGAACGTTTCAGATCGTCCCAGATGAGTGGTTTCAGTGTTCTTCAGTGTTCACACATGTAACTAGTAATAATCGTAAGAATCCCCGATTGTCGGCGACCGTCTGGGATGTACTTTCGAAATAGAAATGATTCCGATTCTTGCGACGCTTCCGATCAGATCGGCGACTCTCTGGGACGTTACTTCAACCATGTTCACACTCGTCGTAACAATCCCAGACGATCGGGGAAAGGAAGAATCCCCGATTCTTACGACAAGTGAGAACCAGGCTTAATGGCGCCAATCAGGCAATTGTATAGGTAGATCAATACGAAGATGGATAATTCTGGACACAATGCTGTGTTTTTGGTTGTAAAAAGTGAAAAAGAGAATAAAAAGAACGAACTCCATAGCCGACATTTCACATATGCAGTTGGTCCCTTAGTAATGACGGATTATGTCATTCTGGCTTCATTCTTCAAACGATAGTTGCTCCGTCCAGTTTTCTTTTAGGGATCAGGGCTTAAGACTCGAGATTTATAATGTAGTGAAAAGGTGGTAAACAATCGAGATTTTTAGCAACGAAATACTGACGTTTCGAGCGGAGCCCTTTACTCTATCCGAAACACCAGAGTTGGAAAAAAGCTGCGGGTACCACCCGGAGGAAGGTTTACTTTAGTGAGGAATGTTTAAAGTGAAAACACGTGAAACAACACATTCGGTAATCTGAGAAAGTTACTATTGATCAAGCAAGGTGTCGAGAAGAAATGCGATTTGCAGCAAAACTTTGGCTAACCAACAATTATGCAGCACTGGCAGTGGCAGCAGTTACATGTGTGAGACATGTACTCTGATGTCTGCTGTGATGTCTGTATCTTTGCAGCAGTCGAGGGTAGTTGGCAGGCTATCAGTCAGCAGCGGTCAGTTATTAGTAGCTATTGTAGTATGCCAAAGCTTACCTAGGAAAACCTAGAAAACCAAGGTACTGCAAAAGTCACGCAGTATTTATGAACGTTGCAAAACACAAAATTCTCTCTCTATATTTTGAGGAAGGTTATCTAAACTTAAAAACCCATCCGGAGGAAGGTTGAATACTTTTTCCAACTCTGAAAGCACTCTACTTTTTTTTACACTCTCGGACATTCAGAATGTATTATTTATTGTCCCAGGATAATCAAAAAGACGTGGAAATGGCGACTGAAACGTTATCCGAGTACCTTGAACGCGACATTAGTTCGGAAAATCTTGGTTGTATTAAACAGAAAGTGCAAGATAAATACAGGTAAGATAATCTTTAGAGAGACTTTGGTTTAGTGGCAATCACATTAATCTTTATTTGCTGAGCTTTTGCCCTCTTCAGTTGAGTTTTCATCAGATAATTATTAATTTATTATATAGATTGATTTAAAGGGTATTGGCAATAAAAATTAAGTTTGTTTAATTTGAAAGAACTTGTAAAATTGTAATAGAAGATCTTTTACATCTTTTTCGTATCTTTCTTCGTTTTCAAGATATTTCAATTTGTTTAATATGTAAATGAGGTGGCTCTGACGTCATGAGCAGGGTACAGTATTTTTACACAAAGCAACATCAGTTATGAAATGTTCAGTGTCACAAGGCGTTTTATGTGCACAGTTTCAAATGATTTCGTTGAACAAATTTAGAGGTATAACTGATTTTTCTACGTGTGAAAATACTGTACCCTGCTCAGAGACCATCTCATTTACATATTAAACAAATTGAAATATCTTGAAAACGAAGAAAGATACGAAAAAATTGTAAAAGATCTTCTATTACAATTTTATGAGTTCTTTCAAATTAGACAAACTTAATTTTTCTTGCCAATGTCCTTTAAGTGATTTGATTGATTTTATGGATTCAGTGAGTGGGAGATTGATTGAGTGATTGATTGATTTGATTTGGATTGATTCGATTGATTTGATTGAATTTATTTGGATTGATTTGATTTGATTGGTTTGGTTTGGTTTCATTGATTTGGATTGATTTGATTGATTGATTGATTGATTGAGTAAGCGAGGGGTTGATTAAGTGAGTGAGTACACCTTAATTTTGCTTTTTGAGATTTCTACGTGCTATTAGACAGAGACGACCAAGTTCCTCATGCATCACGGCTTTACTAATGTTGAATATTCTGTTTTACCATTTCAGATACTGCGAAATGCGACGGAAAGCCCTTCTAGATCACGTCAGCGAAGGATACGAAAAAGACTTTTGGGATTTCGAAGATATCCCTTAACATAGGTCAACTGGCGCGTACCTGTACTGTATAGTTGTACGCGTTCGAACATAGTGGCCAGAAATACGACTGGCCTTGCATTCAGCCTTGATCTACTCACTTCCGTGGACACTTGCCTTGACAAGTGAAGTGAAACGAACACAGACGAGCTGCCTGGAGATGGATTTTCCAAAGCAGTTAACGAAATAAACATTGAATAGTTCTAGACAATGTCTTGTTCGAAGACACATGCAGATGTATACACTTTTGTTGCTATTCTACTTTCTTTTAACCATATATAGGTGACTCGACAATTGAAATTCACTTGATAATCAAAGCGCCGCTGTCGAAGAGGGACGACCAGAAAGCTCGATTCGTAGAACTGGCTAAGAATGTTCTAACGACGAACTTTCAACGCGCTTCAACAGAGATTTTTCCCTATCGATTTTCAGATTGCATTTTTTATTCTCAACGTGAAGTTTTGATTTGTGTTTTTATTATCGACGTTTTGAGACTAAAAAGAAAGAAAGACTAAAAGGAAAGGACAATGCGCGCGCGCAATTTTCACCCGTCGAAGACTACACACGTAAAAACGCACACTCTGATCAGCTCTGATATTAGATCTGTTCCGCGACCCTTGATACAGCCTGACAGCTACAGAATGTACCAGCGCTGATGTATAAACATTTAGTTAAAATTTCTAACAGACTGCGACAGCTCCGTAGACAACATACCTGTTCAGTCTGTTATATATCAAACTGATACAGCACTGACCGTGAACAGTTTGACAGAATCTGTTCTGAACAGTCTGTTGTAGCTGCAGGTATGATACAGATATGATATCATAGGTGTATCATAGCTGATACAGCAACAGGCTGCATCAGGGGTCACTACATTTTTCTGAACAGATCTGACATCATTCTGCATCAGGTCTGACACAGAGTGTGCGTTTTAGCGTGTGTGTAGGTGACGTTCGCAAATCGCGCCATTGGCGCCAAGATATTTGGGGTTTTTTTGTAGCCGAGTTGGGTCGTTGCTCAACTTTTTTTTATCTTTCGCAAGTTTTCTTTTATCTTTCGCAAGTTTTCTTTAGCACTACGGTGGCACTACTGTGTTATTAGGGAGGGAGGGAGGGACAGACAGACAGACAGACAGACAGACAGACGGACGGACGGAAAGAAAGAGGGGGAAGAAAGAAGGTTGGAATGGAGGGAGCAAGGAATGGATGATGTGAAGGATGGGTGAAGTTAATCAAGGGGTGAGGAAAGGAGGAAAGAAATAAGTAGGAGGGATGAAAAAAGGAAAGCTATTGCTTTCAGGATGGTAAAACTCACTTTCAGATTGTTCATTCTGATTACATGATTGAGTGTTTAATTTACTGAATTCGCTAACTTAGGGGGATTTTCAAAGTTTCCTTTCATTGTTTTTTGTAAACAATATGGCTGACGAAACTCGTAATCTACACCACTCCCGCAGTCCCGTTAACGTGACGACGCGTCTCCGCCAATCAGAGCACTTCTTCAATGGCATTCTAAATTACATTTTTCACAATAGTTAACCCAACCAACCACTCCCTCAACCAATGGGTCAGTGGGTAAGGTTAGCGACTTTATAGCGTGTCATTATAAACTAGGCAGTACGTAAACGAAATTTCTGAATTTAAGTGACCAATGAAAAACTTATTGCAACTCATTCCACAAGCTATGCCGCAGTAGTTTCCCTCGCAGGCTATCCGGATTCACTTTATTTTTCATCCTCATGGGAATAAAAAACAATGTGAATCCGGATACTTTTGCTCTAGTGTAAACGGGGTCTAAAGGCTAGTTTCCACTCAGGAAAATCTTCCGCAGGAAAGTTTCTTTTGTGTTAAAGTCATTAGTTCCGACCGAATGAAATGGCAGCCGTATATTAGTGCACAATCTTTATCCAATGGGAATTTAACTCCATATATCGTACCAACGGGTCCACCGATCACGTGAGTGAAAACGATCCATAGTAATCCCTAAAAAACTTTGGAAATATACCCCGGGAATATATCCTTGAATCTCTTGGAAAAATCCGCATTATGAATTTAAAAATGTCCAAAAATCTCGTACGGTATTTTGAAAATCCCTTCACTTCACCGTATATTCAAATGCGTCGGTCACTATATACCGTGTTGCTTGACTTTTTTCGTGCGAAGCGACTTTTTCTTTTGTCTCATGAGCTGTGAGCTGGAACTAATAACAAATCTATTGAATTCGAACAAAAGAAAGTCGCTTCGCGCGAAAAAAATCGCCTAGTGGAAAACCGGCTTAAGTCGCGTGCATGTGGTCTCGCTTCCCGCCTTCAATTCCATATAAACACAAAACGTCGAAATTCTACAGTGTGTATCAAAAAAATTCGAACCCTTAGAAAATGAATTAGCATTCTTTTCAAACAACCTATTGTAGTAGTTTGAAAGCCCTAAGCACTTCGTTGAACCCACAGATGCGTAAAACACACTGTCTTATACACCTGAGAAATTAAGATAACTTGAAGTGTATGCATGGTGAAAGTATTTAAAAGCTTTTTCGCTTCGTTTAACTTATGTGCTGATTAATTTATAACGCAGCGCTTTTATTGCTTTCAAACTACTACAATAGGTTGTTTGAAAAGAATGCTAATTCATTTTCTAAGGGTTCGAATTTTTTTGATACACACTGTACAATGACCCCAGCATGCATATTTATCAATGGAGTAATCTATATTATTATAGACCACTTTCATAATAGCGACTAATTTGAATATTCTTTTATGTGCATCTTAATAAGCCTTTCTGACCTCGTTTGTGAGTCTGCAATTCAAAAGAATCCCTGCTCCATAACGAGGTCAGAAAGGCTCATTTAGATGCACATAAAAGAATATTTAAAGTGAAGGCCTTTATGAAAGTGGTCAATATAGTTCTTAATTTTCCCTTGTTTAAATCCGAAGTTATATACAGAACAAAAGGTATATATACACTGCGAGTAAATCTTGAAAGTCAAGCTCTGTATGAGACCAGTCCGAATCGAGAAACGTTTGTGGTTATTTGGGAGGTTTTTATATGTTTATCAAACAAATATATGAATAGCAATCGAAAAATAGTTAGGAGTCTAACGTTTCGAGCGAAGGCAGTTCGTCAGAGAGAAACGTTCTCTCTGACAAAGGGCCTTCGTTCGAAACGTTAGACTCGCACGTTCTCTGTTTCGGCGTGCAGTATATCTAACCTTCCTATATTTCGATTGTTGTTTCAACACTGCCTATTCGCAGCACGCTACTTTTATTTCACTTTAATTTATTATTGAGTCGGTTTTCTTTGTTCTTTCGAGGGCTTTATATCGCCATCATAAAGCCCTTGAATAATAATTAGAAACGAAATGAAAAAAAAACAAGGAAAATCTTTGTCCAAGGTGGGGAAAAAAGACAAAATTTTGTTGGAAAACCATTACATAAATATTATTTCATAATTGAGTCGGTTTTCTTTAATTGATGTACCGCGGGATGTATATATATAGCATATACAGCCCTATGAATACTAATTAGATAAGAAATAAAGAAAAAAAGTAGGAAAATCTTTGTCCAAGGTGGAAAAAATAGACAAAACCTTGTTGGAAAATCTCCTCAATCATGAAATAAGTCGGATAAATACCTCGAACGTCGGGATGTATACGATATACTGCAGGCGCTGCGCGTGTTCTCGGTATTTATCCTATACATACCAGCTGGCTTATATATATATAAATGCTTATTTTGCACTGTATATAATAATGCGCGAAATTCCGAAGAAAACATTGTCATTGTATATATACTAATTTGATTTGTCTCACAATCCTGTCTTATGTATGCTATAGTTCTATCTGAAAAAGATGTACGACTTTCCGGTACAGCGAAACTGCAGGTCAAATTGCGGTAAGTCACGTGCACAATTTCTTGTTATAATTGAAGTTTGCGGGATAGAACCGATACCATGCACCTGTTAAACCGGGTCCCATGCAGGACGCCCATTCTGAATAATATACGTGGCTGAACCGTGACAAAGGAAGGTTTTCGCAAGTCAGCTAGGGTGTTTTGGCGGTAAATGCCCACAGGACGCTTTCCCATGTAAATGAAGTTAACGGCACTGAAGTTTTTGGCGGAAAGCACTGAATATAATTGGGTATAATTGTGTCTAAGATACAAATTCGCCTTGTTTGACATCCATCAACGTGAGCAGGTGACAGAGAAATGTATGTATATGTGCCTTTATTATGTGCCACATAAGTAGAGTAGTATTTTCATATAGAACCTTTGCGAAACAGATTAGAACGAACGTTCCAAATTTGCCGGTAAGGTAATCAATCAATCAATCAATCAATCAAAACTCCAACCAAGTTTGGAACTCATAGTAGAAACATTTGATGTTCACCTGCATGTAAAGGCGGTATCTATCTATACACTATTCAAATTTTTGTGCAACTTGATTCGTACGGTTTAGAAAGCGCATTTTTATTGGCTGATTGCGCAAATTGTTGCGAGAAAAGTTGAAAGAGAGGTGTTACACTGTGCAGTACTTCAATAATCCATTGCAGCGTTGCCGCAAATGTTGCAAAAAATAGAACTTGATTCTTCGTGCAACACATGCTGCAACAAAAATGTTGTGAGACTCGGTGATTGCGGGCTATGTTACATTCTGCAATTTCTTGCATGAAAAATTGCATAGTGTATTATTTACCACCTTAATTAAAAAGGTCAAAACCGCGTCATTTTAAAGGCCTGGCCAAACGCTTTCAACATTTCATTCAACATCGTTCAACATTGTTGAAAGCGTTTGGCCACCCCTGTTGAATGATGTTGAACGTTGTTGAATCGTGTTGAATGATGTTGAATCGTGTTGAATGATGTTGAACGAAATTTGAACATGTTCAAATTTTCGTTCAACACGCGTTCAACATTTCTATTGTTCTCAAAATGTTGAAAGGTCAGGTTGAATGCATTTGGCCACATTTCATTCAACTTTGTTGAACAGAGACATGCGCCATGCGGGATATTGTTGATTCCAGCTTTTGTGGTAGCCCGCGTTCAATTAATTGTCATTCATGAATGTTGAACGATGTTGAATTCATTTGGCCACTCGTGCTTTCAACATCGTTCAACAATGTTGAATGATGTTGAATGCGATGTTGAAAGCGTTTAGGGGACCTTTGCATGGTTATAAGCTTTTCATATATCGCCCGCAGAGTTGCAAATATACAGCCTATCTAATTAATGAGCTTTCTTTTATTAACCGAAACTCGAAAACCTATTAGTACTTGTCAACGGCGTTTATAACCTATAAATTATAGATATGTATAGCTTTGTAGGTGTTCTAATTTAGCATTTTCGTCGCGATTAAGCAGTCGAAATCGTGAAATATTTTGGCGATTTTTTTATCTCCACGAATTGAACTTTTATATACATATAGTCTGATGTATAAATCACTAATTTTGTACTATTTTTTTCTGATATAGGGAGGAAGTGGCTTCTGGTCAGTTGAACTGTACACAACATTTACAGAGGGAATCTACATAAAGTAAATTATGAACAAGGCACTTGAAGTTGTATTTCTGTTTGCAGTTGTTCTTAAAATTACTTCTATAAGCGACGCTGAGAATAAAACGAGGTAAGATTGTGTTTTATATAAGAACTGTCGGTGAATTCAGCTCCTTGTGACGAGTACAATAATTTTCTACTAAAATACTTAAGACTTGAAAATTCTTGCCGCCTAAAGAGTCAAAGTGCCCATAAAGCGAAAATTAAGTCTTATTTGAAACAACACGAAATATGACAAAGTACCATCTTTTGCAGTTTTTCGTTTTCTTGCTTCCTTGTTAGTGAGATATTTCAGTTTGTTTGATATACAAATTAACCACCCTGACGTCACACGTACATGGGGACTTATCGGAGAAAGTTATCATGTATATATCGTTGCTATTACCAAACCAAATTTGATCCGAAGGAAGCATGTTTGTGCGTTTCTCTCACAATACCAAACATGTTGAATTTTCGAGTGATTATATTTGATAATAGCAACGAATATATAATCTTCTCCGACTAACTCATGCGATAGTTAGATCTGAGTAGAGAAGAGTAGAGTAGACGTGTGACGTCACTCCACTCCACTCCACTCCACTCCACTCCACTCCACTCCACTCCACTCTACTCTACTCTACTCTACTCTACTCTACTCTACTCTACTCTACTCTACTCTACTCTACTCTACTCTACTCTACTCTACTCTACTCTACTCTACTCTACTCTACTCTACTCTACTCTACTCTACTCTACTCTACTCTACTCTACTCTACTCTACTCTACTCTACTCTACTCTACTCTACTCTACTCTACTCTACTCTACTCTACTCTACTCTACTCTACTCTACTCTACTCTACTCTACTCTACTCTACTCTACTCTACTCTACTCTACTCTACTCTACTCTACTCTACTCTACTCTACACTATACACTACTCTAACTATCTTATCTTAAGTCTAAGTGTCTAACTAATCCTGTATTATCCTATAGTATCTTATTCTATGCTGTCGTTTCTTATTCTATCCTATCCTAATCCTGTCTAATCTATATTCTATCCTATCGTATTCTATCCAGTGGCGTAATGGAGGAAGACGGGGCCCTTAGGCATATTTGGTGTGGGCGCCCTTGTTGTCATGATTTGACTGACATGGGGCGGGGCTGCGGCGGGCTGGGGGCCCCTCGGGGCCCCCACCTGTGGGGGTCCCTTAGTTCTCGCCCTAACCCTACCTAATGTACGCCACTGGTTCTATCTTATATCCATTTACCCTGTCATATATTACATCTCGTATATCATATCACATATGTACGTATCATGTACTATAATTATATATTACTTAAAAAACTCAAAGAAATCAGTGCCATGTCGGTTGTTTTATACCTGATAAAGCTTATTGACGTCAGAAAGAATACTAATGAACAGAATTTTATATAAAATTGTCATCCTTATTTGCAATTGAACTGACTAAAAGCAAAAAAAACAACCAATAAACGTCTTTTAAGCTGTTACAGTTAGTAAAACACTGCTGTTCTTGTTTTAAACATTACATTGATTTAGGAATCCTTTAAATCTTTTTCATATATCAATTCAACACCTAGATTAACGATAGTTCTAACTCTGATATGTTCCGATGTTAATATGTCTAGCTTTGTTGTACCTTCTTAAATTCAGAACCTGTTTCAACGCGGTGAATGCCATCAAGCAACTGGTTACCCCCGACAAATACGATAAAGCAATGCGTCCTTGTGAAAATGGTTAGTTAGAAATCAATATAGGAAATATAGATTACTTAATCGGGTATAAATGCTGCGTACGATTCTTATTTATTCGTTGCGATGATGTATCATGAAAATCACTTTCTCATTGTTCGCTCGTTCGTTTTAGAATACGTTGCAACGAATGAATAAAAATAGTACAGAGCTATTTACTATAACGTAATTTGTGTATTATATAATTACTGAGATTGATGAGAACCAGTGCTGTGAGTAACTTCGTTACAAGTAACTAGTTACGTGTAATCGTTACTTTTTTGGGTAACTTTACTGGTAACTAGTTACTTTTTTCAGAAGGTAACCAGTGTAACTGTAACTAGTTACAAAAAGTAGGAATAAAAAGTAATGATAACTAGTTACATCTGCCATCGAGAGCGCCGTTACTTTTTGCGATATCCATAATACTCCCAACCTCGCCGAGTCGTCGTTCAACATCGTATCCAGCTTTTCATTGAACCGAACACACCGGTGCCTGCAAGTGCAGCATGTGAAAGGCTGTTCAGCGGCGCAGGATTAATTTTCAGACCACATCGTTGCTCAATGACTGATCGTAATTTTGAAAATTCTCTTCTGGTCAAATTAAACAATAATTCACATGCTTTCTCCATTTTAATAGCCAAACGAAAGAATAGGTGTAACTTTGTAATTGTAACTAGTTACAAAATTTTCAAAGTAACTTTTAACTGTAACTAATTACTTTTTTTCGTTGTAACTTGTATCGGTGACTAGTTACTTTTCTGGTGATGTAACTGTAACTGCAACTAGTTACAAACATTATGTAACTATTACAGCACTGATGAGAACAGATATAGCGATGTCTATAAGGGGGTGTTTATATCAGGAGACCTCTTATCTGTCAATCAAATTCACATTGTGAATATTTAGGGTTAGAAGTTTTCCATATAAGGCCAGTTAAAATGATATTTCTGTTTTTCATCACTTTTTTAGAAAAAAAATGGGGCGGTTGGGCGGATTTTTAAAAAAAATTTTTTTGTTAGTAACCTATTTCGCTTTTCAGAAAACGGGTTATAAAGGCTGTTTTCCATTTACACTTCGATCGCACAAACAACGTTATCAGACACTGTCAAGAGCTAATCCTATTGCGCGTCGGAAGCTCAAAAAAAATCTTTCAAAGCCTTGTACGCTCTACCCTCTTGCAATTGTCCAGTTTGCTTTGCCGCCATATTAAATTTACATAAAAATCTGGGTTACATAAAAACCGAAGGGCATGGTTGACTATAAAAATACGATTTACCGCTCTTCCCTAACATCATGGCCGCCAATGTTCGGTTTCTGACGTTTCTGCAGACAACATTTGGACGAAAAACCCGTAGCCAATAGGTGGTTTTCACTGTGACGTCACAAACTTCAAAAATGTTTATTACTAAACCTAAAAGGTTGGTTGTTTTATATATTTTGTACATCATTATTACGAGTTTTTCTGGAAAATTTTAAGTCGATACAAGTTTTCTTTGTTGAGTTACAGAGTTTTGAATTATATTATTGCTGACGTCAGCATAATTTTCAAATGTCGTTAAAAGCCGCATTGTGTACACAATTCAACATATAAAGCTTTGTTAAGCTTTAGAAGTGATGTCTGATTACATCTGATGTACAACCTGAACACTCTGGCAAAAACTACACTTTATACGAGCATTTGTTTTTCGGCCGCCATGTTTGTGTACCGCTGTGAGGTACACAAATATGGCGGCCAAAAAACGAATGCTCATATAAAGTGTAGTTTCAACCAGAATCTTTAGATTGTACATCGCATATAATTAAACATCTCTTCTAAAGCTTAACCAAGCATTGTTTACCCAACTGTGTGTACAAAGTGGATTTTAACGACATTTGAAAATTATGCTGACGTCATAATATAATTAAAAACTGTGTAACTCAAGAAGGAATGGTTGTATCAACTTAAAATTTTCCAGGAAAACTCGTAATAAGGATCTACAAAATATATAAAACAACCAACGTTGTAGGTTTAATAATAAACATTTTAGAATTTTGTGACGTCACAGTGAAAACCACCTATAAGAGATTACTCAAATATGACCCTAATTGCTTGCTTAAATATTGTTTACTACAGGAGGGCCAGTTTTAGTTCGCGCTGGAATATACATTGTTTCTCTTAATAAAGTTCAAGAATCAGATATGGTAAGACATGATATAAAGAGGGGAAAAAACACTGTTAATTAGCTATATAGTTAGCTGTAAACAGACTGTCTTTGTGTGAAATAAAAGTAGCGTGCTGCGTAGGCAGTGTTGAAACAACAATCGAAATATAGTAACTTAGGTTAGATATACTGCCGAAACAGAGAACGTAGGAATCTAACGTTTCGAGCGAAGGCCCTTCGTCAGAGAGAAACGTTTCTCTCTGACGAAGGGCCTTCGCTCGAAACGTTAGATTCCTACGTTCTCTGTTTCGGCAGTATATCTAACCTAAGTTACTATATTTCGATTGTCTTTGTGTGTGTGGGAGGGGGGAGAGGCCGGGGGGGGGGGGGGTGGCTATAGTCTGTAACTACTTACCTTTGCATTTACTGAAATGCAGTTACAGAATTGCATGTTAGGGAAATGCTCCATGTTCAAGCTTTAACCTTGTGTAGCTCACGAAGACACTCGGTGACCCTACCCTGGGTGCCAGACGTTCTTCCACGCTCGTAGGGACCACTTTACCGCCTGGCTTCCTCGTGTGTCCCCGTTATCCCCCACGAGCGTCGAAAAACCTCTGGCACCCAGGGTTACGGTAACCCCTACTTTTTTCAATTACTAATTTCCTCCACCAGCTCTACGGCATATATAAAAGAATAGAGAAAAAATCACTTCGAGAATTTGAAATATCGTACGTTTTTCGTTCTTGTGGTTTCAAAAAGACATATAAAAAAAAGAATGTTCACATTCTTATAGTATCGCAAAAAATGTTTGTCAATTGTTACTTTCGTTAATTTTATTACATTATTTCTTAGAACTAAATAGTTCACATATAAGTCATCTAAAATAGGAAATATTTTTCCAGTTAGTATAATTTAATGTTTTTAAGAAGGATTTTTCAAGATAACAAGACGGAAATCAAAAGTTAGCCAAAATGGCTACAAATTGGGGAAACATCATGATTAACTGGCAGATGTATTTTCTAAACCAGTTCTGTTACCCCAACCTTTTTTGTTATTTTACTATGAACATATCATAATTTTTAATACTATGGAGTTTCTGCAACTTTTCACGTCTGAAAGCTGAGGAATTACCTTAAAGTTCGTATACCATGATTGGGGATTTTACATATTTAGGATATTTGGAATCTTCTGAGAAGATTTGTAAGATATCTTCCTTTTCTAAAATTTCATCTTCATAGAATTTTTCGCTGTTAAAGTTCACGGAAGTGACGTCTACGCAGGGATTTGTCTATATAAAAAACACTTTAGAGATTCCTGCGTAGACGTCACTTCCGTCAACTTTAACAGCTAAAATGTCCATGAAAATGAAATTTTAGAAAAGGAAGATATATTACAAATCTTCTCAGAAGGTACCAAATATCCTAAATATGTAAAATCCCCAATCATGGTATAGGCACTTTTTAAATGAATTATTTAAAAATAGTGTATTTATATTTAGTATTTTTTCTAGGAAATAGATATTCAAATGTACTTCAGACAAACCTGGAAGGATCCTAGATTAGCGTATGGCAAATTAAATTTAAGTCACGAAGCCTACATCCAATTTTCTCCTGGTTACGTTTGGGATGCCATGTGGTTCCCTGATCCATATTTTGCCAACGAAAAAAGTGCCACTCTGCACACGATTATGAGCAAGAATCAACTTCTTCGACTTTATCCTGATGGAAGTGTCTTTTTCAGTACCAGGTGGGGTATAATGTTAGATTTTGAAGTAATCTATCAAACACGAGAAGAAGTGTTTGATCTGATTTCAAACACCATGCATACAAGAAGTGTGTTGAAAAATCAAGGCGAAGCCGATGTTTTTTAACTAACTTCGAAGTGTTTGATATAGCTTCTCGTCTCGTCTCGTCTCGTCTCGTCTCGTCTCGTCTCGTCTCGTCTCGTCTCGTCTCGTCTCGTCTCGTCTCGTCTCGTCTCGTCTCGTCTCGTCTCGTCTCGTCTCGTCTCGTCTCGTCTCGTCTCGTCTCGTCTCGTCTCGTCTCGTCTCGTCTCGTCTCGTCTCGTCTCGTCTCGTCTCGTCTCGTCTCGTCTCGTCTCGTCTCGTCTCGTCTCGTCTCGTCTCGTCTCGTCTCGTCTCGTCTCGTCTCGTCTCGTCTCGTCTCGTCTCGTCTCGTCTCGTCTCGTCTCGTCTCGTCTCGTCTCGTCTCGTCTCGTCTCGTCTCGTCTCGTCTCGTCTCGTCTCGTCTCGTCTCGTCTCGTCTCGTCTCGTCTCGTCTCGTCTCGTCTCGTCTCGTCTCGTCTCGTCTCGTCTCGTCTCGTCTCGTCTCGTCTCGTCTCGTCTCGTCTCGTCTCGTCTCGTCTCGTCTCGTCTCGTCTCGTCTCGTCTCGTCTCGTCTCGTCTCGTCTCGTCTCGTCTCGTCTCGTCTCGTCTCGTCTCGTCTCGTCTCGTCTCGTCTCGTCTCGTCTCGTCTCGTCTCGTCTCGTCTCGTCTCGTCTCGTCTCGTCTCGTCTCGTCTCGTCTCGTCTCGTCTCGTCTCGTCTCGTCTCGTCTCGTCTCGTCTCGTCTCGTCTCGTCTCGTCTCGTCTCGTCTCGTCTCGTCTCGTCTCGTCTCGTCTCGTCTCGTCTCGTCTCGTCTCGTCTCGTCTCGTCTCGTCTCGTCTCGTCTCGTCTCATTCTCACCTCACCTCGCCTCGCCTCGCCTCACCTCACCTCACCTCACCTCACCTCACCTCACCTCACCTCACCTCACCTCACCTCACCTCACCTCACCTCACCTCACCTCACCTCACCTCACCTCACCTCACCTCATGGCATGCCATCTCATCCCCGATCTCTTCTTATGCATGTCGTCGCATCTCATCCCGTCTCACCTCATGTGTACGGGAAAATGCCACGTCACCCTCAATTCTTCTTAAATTTGGATGTTTTAACATAATTCTGGGGCATTACTAAACTTAGGAGACTTACCCAATACAGTCAATGTATCGTCTGTGTACTGCGAAGACTGAAAAAAGATGGATTTGATACCTCTCTGTGTGCGCCATGTGCTTGCGCTAACTGTGCGTGAGCCTAGTGCGTTAGTGTCAAATTTATATATTATATATTTTTCAGAATTATTAATAACTCTGATAATATATTTTATTAAGACTAACTCTGACTCTGTCTTGTCCAATGGTGTTTCACGACTTTCCAATGGACAGACAAGTTTGCAAGATGTCTTTCTTGAGTTGTAAGTATTATATGCATTTGCTGGATATTTTGTTGTTAGTTCTTATTCGTTCTCAAAGGAGAGTAAGAGCCTGAACGGACTGCATTTAGTGCTGATGATGGTGTTGTTGATGATGATGATGACAACGTTGTTGATGATGACGATGACAACGTTGTTGATGATGATGATGATGTTGATGATGATGATGTTGATGATGGTCAGTGATGTTGTTGATGATGACGTTGATGATGATGATCACGATGCTGCTGTTGATGTTGATGTTGATGTTGATGTTAATGATGATATTGATATATATATATATATATATATATATATATTTCTAAAATTCATTAATAATTCATGAGGAAAACACAAAGAAAAATCATGAGCGTATCGGATCTATATATGTGATATAGACTCGCTCTAAGTTTCTCGCTGGTTTTTAACGGCTGAGATAAGCTTAATTTTCAAAATTACTACGCCAATGAACGTATGAAGTGATTCTTTTTAGAAGTCATTTAAAAACCTTGCAGTACGGGCTTTATCGGCTCTAAAACACTCGGCTATCGCCTCGTGTTTTATATCCGATAAAGCCCTCCTGCGCGGTTTATAAATAGTACATATATATATGATGATGGTGATAACGATGATGATGTTGATAATGATGAGTCTTGTTTAATTTTTAGACGGCTATTCTACTAACGATATTGTTTACGACTGGTTAACCAACAAGACTGAAACTTCGGTTTACTGGGGCCAGCTGGAACTTCCACAGTTCAGCATCGGCAAGATTGAAATTGAAAGGCGTGTTGACAGCTACTTGACAGTTGGTAATAAGTGTAGTTTTACTCTGTCTGAACACCAGACGATTTTGCCATGTCTAACGCCACAGGATCTTACTCTGTCTGAACGCCAGACTATTACACAGTACAGTATCTGTTTTTGTTAGAGTCCGTCCGTACATAGGCGTAGACTATGGGGGGGGGGGGGGGGGGGGGGCTGAGGGACTTTAGCCCCCTGAGAAATCTTAATGGGGGGGCTCAGCCTCCCCCAGAAATTTTGCAGCAACTGACTCATCAATCACCATTCACAAATTATAGGTTACTCGTTAGGCTAAAGTAACTGTTACAGCCTCATTCCTGTCAGCCCAAAAAAAACATTGAAAAATTTTTTAATTGTGTTGTATTTCAACTAGTTTTTATGATATTTCATGACCTTCAGTGTTCTTAAAAATCACCCCTCAGAATGCAGGAAATGGCATTTCCAAGACTCTAAATTTCAAAAATTCCCGGGGGAGCATGCCCCCGGACCCCCCTAGAAGAGTCCCTTTTTGTAAACGCCCCCCGTGGGAAAATTCTTAAAAAGGCCCTGTTCAGCACTTCAGCCCCCCTAGACAAAAACAAAACTCCACGCCTATGAGTCTGTATATCGTTAGTTTAGTTTTAAGAGTATTGCATATCCTTTTTCTTTTCCAGGCAACTTTACCGTTCTTATTCTTCATATTCACTTCCATCGTCGAATGGAGTTTTACTTGACTCGCAACTACATTCCAGCCGCACTTGTGGTGATGGTGTCTTGGCTTTCATTCTGGGTGGATCGCGAGAGTGCACCAGCCAGGGTCGGCATGGGAATCACCACCATTCTTACCATGACAACGTTACTCATTGGTGTTGGTCAACAGGACTTGCCTGTGGTGTCCTATATGAAAGCTTTGGATTGGTATTATATCGGTTGCTTTGTATTCGTGTTTTCTGGGCTGTGTGAGTATGCCGTGGTGAATTTTTTCGACGCATCGCACAGGCGACACCTGAATGACCTGAGAATAAAAGCTTCGATTTCCAGTGTGAAAGAGGTAAGACCTTGGCCCTTCTTTTTATAGTCGATTCACTGCTTTTTGTCCGAGGACTATTGAAAAGTTTACATCAATATTGGAAAATAGAAATTGAAATTGAAAAAACCCACATATTTTTATCTAGTTAATCACTTACTAAACTTGAAATCAACCTTTGTATGCTACATGATTAACTATAGTTGTAATGTGTAAACACCATGCAGCTGGTAAATTATGGATTTAAATTTCTTTTAACCAACAACTCTGCACCTTTCCACCCCCGCGTGAAATTAGGTTCGAGTAAACGTAATGAATTTGTTATATGGCTTTTGGCTCATGTTTTTTATAAGTTTTGAATGCACTTTTCGCCTTCGGAGTTTGCCGTTACCTTACCTTACCTTACCTTACCTTACCTTACCTTGCCTTGCCTTGCCTTGCCTTGCCTTGCCTTGCCTTGCCTTGCCTTGCCTTGCCTTGCCTTGCCTTGCCTTGCCTTGCCTTGCCTTGCCTTGCCTTGCCTTGCCTTGCCTTGCCTTGCCTTGCCTTGCCTTGCCTTGCCTTGCCTTGCCTTGCCTTGCCTTGCCTTGCCTTGCCTTGCCTTGCCTTGCCTTGCCTTGCCTTGCCTTGCCTTGCCTTGCCTTGCCTTGCCTTGCCTTGCCTTGCCTTGCCTTGCCTTGCCTTGCCTTGCCTCACTTCACCTCACTTCACGGTCTTCACCTCGCCTTACTCAACACTAATAAAACTGATTCATTTAATTACTCTAGACTCAAGAAGATCTGGACGTGATTCCAAACGGTGGTGTAGAAAACTATGGCTTTCAATATGGAATGGATCTCCGGCCTCACGGCTCCCCGAACAAGTGTCAAGAGTCTAAAGTTGAAGAACCCGAACCTGTATGTTCTTTCCATCTAAGTGACAGAATTGAAAACGTTGTCAGAGTCGCTTTTCCTTTACTATTCTTTATCTTCAATATGGTCTACTGGATGAGATATCACGATTCTTTTCTTGCATAAGGCGGATATTAGAACTTGGTATGTCAATATTTTCTGACAGTTTTGGACTGTCCATTGTGCACGCCATTTCGCCTTGAAACAATATGCAGCCATTGTTCTATGGCACAAGGACCAGCCCAAGCCTGTTTTCTGATTTAGGTACCGTTACCCCTAGGTTTGAAAAACCAAGGGTTGCGATTACTGGACTGCGGCCGGGTCCCGTCCAAAAATGTGACCCAATTATAGGTAATAATTCCATGTCCTACATAACCCAAGTACTTCATGAAAGCCATACCCCAACACACAACCTAACCTAAGGATGGCAATTCGTGTAAATAGGACATGGACGTATAACCCAATTATAGACCTTATTCAAAAATGGCCTCCGAATTAGAATTCTTTTATGTGCATATAAATTAGCCCTTATGACCTCGTTTTAAAGTAAAAATTCTTTTTGAATTTCACACATGAAAACGAGTTCATAAGGGCTAATTTATATGTATATAAAATAATTTTAATTTGGGGGTCATTTTTGAATAAGGTCTATATATAAAGATGGCAGAAATATGATTCTTTCTCTCGTGGTAGCGACCGCTGACCTCAACAGGTTTATTTGACTGTGGGCTTAGCCGCGCCCGCTGTCCGATATATACGGTTATAAACATAGAGACCATAATATAATACTAGAGGGGGCATTCCTATGTTGAGTCCAGTCAAATCTGCGAGGAAAACACTGATCAGTGGAGGAAAATAGGGCGCTGGCATTAGAGGGGGAAAGCTAGTATCCAGGCCCTTTGAAGACTTGCCCATGAGACTCGCCACTGGGTACTTCAAAATGGCGGCCACAATCTATATCCAAGGAGTGGGAAAATTCAACAGATAATAGACGCCTGAATAAAGAACTAAGGTAAGAATTTATAATAGTAATAAGACCGAAAACTCTAAAAGTTTTATTTTCTTAAAAATCCTGATGAAAATTTAGTAAAAGGCTTGTTTTAGACGAATTTTAGCTCGTTTTTCCCCTCTAATGGCGGTCGTCAATATTCCTCGCTTTTTTGGCCCCAATGCCCCCTCTGGTCTTTATATTATGATCTCTATGGTTATAAGGAAGATCAGCGCGGGTTACAACTATGCGGGAAAGGACATACCATAATTTATTTAATATTTATCTATCTATTTATTTATTTATTTATTCATTGATTTATGTTACTACAACATTGTATAAATTTTAATAATAAACGATTGCAATTTCTACTCATAGCCAATAAAAACGCGCGAAAATTTTAACCAATAGGAAAACAGAAAGAGGTATTTCAATTTTCCAATCTCGTACCCAGGCTCTTCAGTTGCAACCCCTGCCCTTTTTAACCCCTGCCCTTTTTAACCCCTGCCCTTTTTGTGAGACCTCTAATACTAGGTTAGACATTAGATAAACAGATAATTAATCGTCTGTTGTAGTACGCAATACAATTCTCCGCAAATCTGGTGAGACTCAGAGGCTTCTAGCAGTGGGCCTGGGCGGCAGCTAGGCTGAATATAATTATGATAAATTTTAAATAATGCGAGACCAAAATAAAAATTTCCGCAACCGAAAATACTTAAAAAAATCCTCAAAATGCAGGAAATGCTGTTTCAGAGACCCAAAATTCAAAAAATTTCCGGGGGACATGCCCCCGGACCTCCTAGAATCTCTGCTTGGCTTCTACAAATTGTTTAGAATACTGAATGACTTTGCTCTTTTTTTGCGTTCAACCCCTGCCCTCTAAATTTTCTAGTTGCACCCCTGTATAAAGTCGTAAATATAAACCATCAAATATCACCTCATGAGATAATCAGCCAATTCATTCAATCACCTGAATGAAGTTGGATACTCCAGAAAAACACGCTAAAATTGTATACCACCCAAGATATTAGATGAAAAACTGGTGTTCATCTTATTCTTAAGATCTCAATTATCTATGCAAAATTATATATGCAAAGTTGCTGTATATAAATGTATGATTTTGCACACACGCATGAATAAAATCTCATGAGGGTTTATTTTAATTGCATTTTTCAATTGAAATCACTCAATTGAGATGCCATATCAACAACTCGTTTATCGTGTTTCATCAGGGGAATCCAAACACTCAAAAACAATAAAACCACTCAGCCTTCAGCCTTGTGCTTTCATCAGTTTTCTTATGTTTGGATCTCTTGATGAAACACTCAAATTCGTTGTTGATATATTACATACTGTTTAATAAACGAGCAGGAGTGTTTTATCAGACATAAAGACACAAGGCGAAGCTGAGTGTTTTTATATCTGATAAAACATGAACTGTGAGTTTATTGAACGGCTTCAAAAACAAACCACTTGGTAAGTTCATTGGCATAGTAAGTTCGAAAAATAACCTTGTCTAAGCCAAGAAAATCAAAGCTAAAGTTTATGTAAATCAGGAGGTATCTTAATCACATGTAAAGACATGATATGATCATGATTTTCTTTTGTGTTTTCCTCATGAATTATTAATGAGTTTTTGAAATATATATATATATATATAGAACTATTATTATGGGACAGTGAACTCGGGTGGAGAATAATGATATTAGGTGTTTACTACGAGTGACGAACCATACCAGACAAGTAGAGAAAACTCTACTTGGCCTGGCTGGGATTCGAACCTGCGACCTTCAGTTTACTAGTCCGACGCTCTACCGACTGAGCTACAGGTCAAGTCAAGGGAGCACACCAGACTGACCTGTGTTTCTTCTTCTTTGTTCGAGTTCCTTCATTTATATTGAGCCATTTTGAATAATGCGGTGTCTAATCGGCTATCGCCTCGTGTTTTATATCCGATAAAGGCAGGGCTTTATCGGATATAAAACACGAGGCGATAGCCGAGTGTTTTAGAGCCGATAAAGCCCGTACTGCAAGGTTTTTAAATGGCTTCTAAAAAGAATCACTTCATACGTTCATTGGCGTAGTAATTTTGAAAATTAAGCTTATCTCAGCCGTTAAAAACCAGCGAGAAACTTAGAGCGAGTCTATATCATATATATAGATCCGATACGCTCATGATTTTTCTTTGTGTTTTCCTCATGAATTATTAATGAATTTTAGAAATATATATATATCTAATCCCTGTGCGGCTTGATAGTTCAACAGGTAGAGCAGCGGACCGGTGTTCCCAAAGGTGTGAGTTCAAATCCCGCTCGAGTCAGCCGAATTTTTCGGTGGACTTTAGCAGTGTAAGAAAATCATGGAAAAATTTTACCACATTTTCACTTTGCTCTTTTATTGTTCTGGCATCTCTGATCAAAGTGATTTATACTCTACAGTATTACAACGAGTATAAAGCACTTTATAGCTAAACTGCATTAATACACAATAAGAACAGGAACAACAGACTAGAAAGCGGGCGTCTCATTTATTCATGTATCACCATGGGATGTGAATTTTGACAAGTAGACGTACTGGCAGAACTTCGAATTGAGAGAGATGCCTTCGATGTAACTGCATACATTCCGTAACGCTACAAAGTACATTTTGTGTGGGAACAAATATTCTGATTTTAATAGACATTCTGTTTGAGTCGGTATTGGGCTAGAGTTTGTAAAGAAAGTTCTATATTGTAATTGAATATTTATAAAAAAACAGCAAAAACCATAAATAATTTACAGTTTCATGCAAAAGTAAATGACCCTGTATTATACAGACTTATATAATTATAGTTAAAAGCGTTTTTGACACTGTGAAGATAAACTATACATCAACTGCTTCTCAGGGCGAGTAAGGTAAGACGAGTTTCGATCCTACGAGATGATTTTTAAGAACTTTTGAAGTTAGGTACATATTAATACACTTATTTTAGGCGACAGCCGTTAGCTTCATTCAGGCAGATAAGAAAAGATTTTATAAGGAGCGGGCAACGTATTACATGCACGACTGCGGTAAAACAATTAACAGTTGCATGTCGTATACAACTTCTAGTACAGTTATTTTGGTGGTATATATATATATATATATATAGCGCAGACGTCAAGTATAAGGAAGTTTTTCGATAAGGCTTTCTAGTACATGCTGCATGCGACTCGGGTTTTTTCTTGTATGAAAATACATTTTCTGCATTGTCGGCAGAGTCGTGATGGCGTGAAGATTACTCTTGGAACCTGTATTTGCGAAAGTTTTTTATATCTGAAAATTATATTGTTTAAACGCGTTGCCTTAAATTTAAACATTTAACCGAACACCGCCGTCATTACGCTGGGTTTTTTTAGTTTTCTTTTGCATTTTTAAATCATTATCTTTTTCAGTTGCATATATATGATTGCACGAAGAGTAAGTTTTATTGAACGGATTTTCAATTCGAGGCTCTAAAACGTCGTTCTGGAACGTTATATATGTGTTGTTTACGGGTTCTTATGGTTTCAAAGCCATCACCAGTGACAGTGTCGGAAAGACTGAACGGCGCCCAGTGAAATTACATATATGAACTATTCCATTCTTACTCACTTCTCAATTTACGGACGTCTGTTAAATCTTATTCCACTCTTCACTAGTCTATGTTGAGTTTTACGCCTTAAAAAGCGAGTTTCGTGAGCTACGAATGTCACGATTAGTTGCTACGCGACGAATTCAATTTTGAAATTAATTTTTTTCGTTTGATTTCGTCGTTCATCTAGATGAGTAATTAGATCTGTTTTTTACGGGTATATATATAGCCCGATAATTTTGGCAATACTTGTTTTTTTATAAATATTGTGGAAGCGAATGTGACTGCCGAGTTTTAATTACGAGTGCATGTTTATACTCATTCTGTTGGAATTCTTTACGTATAGATAGACATGTAATACATAGGGGGGTTTCTAAAAGTAGAGATGCAAAAAGAAAATAGCGTAGTATATTGTATGAAGACTTAACAGTAATCACAACAGTTTAACTGCAATTCCAAGTAAAAATAGTAATACAAAGTCGACCTTATTCATGTTGAAGTTAATTTATGCGCGATGACAAATGCTGACACCATATCATGGACAAGTGGTTTATTGTCTTTATTTCACTTTGCCTGTACGAGGTGTTGTGCGTGACTTTCATTAGCATGATAATAAGCTTATTTCCACCTGTATAGGTGAGGCGTTTTTTCATCTGAGGCATATATACGTAATTAGCGTTCCACTGCATCGGATTAAAGAAAACCAAATGGTTTTCAATGCGTAATGAAATAAAAGAAACGTTCTCTGACCAAATGATTTTATTACGACAAAACAGCGCGAATATATATATACATATGATGACGTAATAGCAGATTAATTACTTGCGTATACACGCGTGAAAACGCACAAGTTGTTCACGGTTGTTAACAGGCGTGAACAATGTTGTGCTACACCCAATGAACAATGTTGTGCTGCACCCCGTGAACAAGTTGTCAACAAGTTGTTCACTTATAGTTCGAACAACTTGTTCACGGATAAATCAATAGTCATGAACAAGTTGTTCCAACAGCACATTTTTTATAGCCAACAACGTTGTTCGCACATGATACAACATGTTGTAACAGCATGACGAAGTAACAATGATGAACAACAATTTTACAACAATTGTGAACATGACTGGTGTATCAACACGTCGGTTGTTACAACATGCGTGAACAACGGTTGTTGTTTCATCAAGCAGTAACAACTTGTTGAAACAATGATGAACAATGTTGTTAATTCATCAATGTTGTTCACGCATGATAACAACGTTGTTACGGCATTGTTCAGGCAACAATGCTGTAACAACTTGTGAGATTTTTACGCGTGTAGTACGAGAAGCGAGTATTGTTTTGGTAATGGCCTTTATGTATGGCAGTGTAGCAAAACTCTGACGTGGGTTGGATGGCTCCACCAATTTCGCTATTCGTTTACCATTTCGCTATTCGTTTTCCTGTGAATTTTAAAAACGAAATTCGAATTACTATGGCCGATTTTTTTGTTTCATTTTTACTTTTTTGTTTCAACAAAAATCGAATTTCGAACTCGATTTTTGTTTTTCATTTTTCAAATGAAGAAAATTCATTGAAGTCGAAAAACCACTTGAATCTTTGTTTTCATGTGCTCGCAAAATGAAATGGCCTCTTTCAAAACAACCAGGGGTGTGATTAGCCCATGTGAGGAAAGAAAATGTAATATGGCGCGGCTTTGCAAGATGTTGGTGTCGATTTTGTGCAAGAATATTTATCAAATAGAAACAAAACAGTGGAAAATCTATCGGACCTTTTGAAGGAACAATATGCTACAGTGAAAACCCGCATATAAGAACATAGTGATTAAAAACCTGTAGGTTTAAATTTTGGTATTTAAACTCCCATTATATAAGAACCTGTTACGTCTAAAAATTAGAACATGTTCTTATTTGAAAATTAGGTGAAAATAGCAAACATAATAACTGCTTTTATATGGCAATCAGACATCAGAATCTCTTGTAATTTCAATATAAATTGATATACTGTTCAGAAATAATGCCTCGCTACACTGATTATAGATTTCGGCCGAATCCGAATACTGTCTGTTGTAGTGACAGTGTAAACGCCTAACAGATCCGAATACTCGGTACGAAATGAATCCGGAAACTTTTACGAATCCGGAAACTTTTGCTCTAGTGTAAACATAGTCCTATGGTGACACATTTCCCCCCAATAAAAACAGTTGTATCAACTTATTTTGTTTCCAATGTTTAAACTATATGGTTATTATGTTCCAAGGCAACTTTGAGAATATACCTGCAAGGTAGTTACACTGTCAATATATTCAGTAAACATCTCAACGTGTATTGTACTATATTGTAATTACACCGATTGCTAGTGAAGGAAATACTCAGTGCTGTAAAAGTTACATAATTTTTGTAACTAGTTTCAGTTACAGTTACATCATTAGAAAAGTAACTAGTTACCGATAAAAGTTACAATGAAAAGAAAATAACTAGTTACAAAGTAACTCCAAATATTTTGTAACTAGTTACAAAGTTACATTCCTTTGTCCATGTTACTAGAATCAACAAAGAAATTACTGGTTTTTAGATGCCAGTAGCTACCATAATTATGTTTTTACAGCTAAATATAGTTGTCACTAAGCAGAAATAGTCAAATTGTATATAATGTATCTTTATTATTATATCAAAACCATTTTTTATCAAGAAAGAATGACATCCTCAACTGAAAATCAGTAACTATAGTCACATTTTTAAACCAAATATTGTAACTAGTTACAGTTCTTTAAAAAAGTAACTAGTTATAGTTACTTCTTCAAAAAATAACTAATAACTGTAACTAGTTACTTGTAACGAAGTTACTCACAGCACTGGCAATACTTAACTATGTTGACATGATAATTCATGTTGTAAGCCGTTTTAGATAGTATAGATACGCAACTAAATTAAGAGTAAGTGTAGCAAGTCGAAATATCACCGTTTCATACATGTTATTATTATATGGCTTTGTAATATCTTGAGTAAAAATGTTTATCCGGACGACGTGGACGGTCCGTTCTTTTCCCTAACCGGTGAATTTCTAAAGTTTTCACACTAATTTTGATACAAAAAGTACGGAAAATCTTGAAATAGTCATATAATAAACGATTTATTAATTTGGTTTACTTGGTCTGTAAGGTAAAACGGACGAACCTCGTCAGCGGCTCGTTTCATACTGTCAAGACGTTGCTTTGATATTTTTCTGTACAAACCTTGTTCTCGGTTAATAATCTCGTAATATATTTATATTGATTATAGAAGACAATCAGTGTTTCTATCAGCTCCGGCGGTTATAAGTCATTGTCTGTATTCGATATCGGTCAAAGATGGAACTCCGCTCGTTGGATTATCCTGAAGATGAAGCGAAAGACGAGACGTCGATTCGTGGTCTCGTACTGAAATTTATGAATTTCACAACAGCGCATGGGATTCGCCGATTGGCCGAATCCAAGACAATAGCCTGGAAGATATTTTGGACTGTTGTTTTCCTCGGCAATTTTATTATGTTTGTCTATCAAACACATGGACTACTCGTGCTGTATCTGTCGCGGCCAGTTTCGACTTCGATTAAAATCACATTTGAGAAGGTATGTTGTCACTTGCCTGTACTCAGAGTACCAGAGCTTTTTCTGCGCTTGGAAGGGGCAGCACCAGATTTAGGACTGTGGAGGCCCCTGGGTGGCTAATCATCCTTACTCGCAGCCAGTGGCTGAATTGCGAAGGACGCAGATCAACGTGGCCGTGTCGAGGCATATCAAAGGCGCTCCAAGCAGCCGCCAACGACACAGTTCAGACCACGGATCACAGCTAAGATGTTAGGTGTTGATTTTATGGAGGGAGGAAAACCGGAGAACCCGGCGAAAAACCCTCGAAGCACAGGAGAGATCAACTACAACTCTACTCACATGAGTCCAAGCCCGACAACGGGGTCAATCCCAAACGGTCACCCATCCAAGTACTAACCCCGTCTAACCGGGCTTAACTTTTTGGTGAGAAGCAGCGCGCTAACAGCACTCGCCACCTGACAATTCCCAACACTGAATCAGGCTTACAATAACTTGTCAACTCCATCCATCAATCTGTCATAATCGTCATAGTATACACTTTTAGAAGTGACCCTATATATCATCCATATATCTTTTGTCGTGTTTTTGACTCATATTTTGGGCTCTCAAGATTTTTTTCATTTCAACACCTATTTTTTCAACTTTCAAGACATTTTTGTGGAGGCCCCCCTTAAACATTATTTTGTGGGGGTCCTGGGCGACCGCCCAGTCCGCCCTGTCCTAAATCCGGCACTGGGAAGGGGTAACTAGACTGAACTTTGGACTGGACTTTAGATTACACTTTGAACTGGAGTTTGGACTGGACTTTGAACTGGATTTTGAACTGGACTTTGAACTGGACTTTGAACTGGACTTTGAACTGGATTTTGAACTGGATTTTGAACTGGATTTTGAACTGGACTTTGAACTGGACTTTGAACTGGATTTTGAACTGGACTTTGAACTGGACTTTGAACTGGACTTTGAACTGGATTTTGAACTGGACTTTGAACTGGATTTTGAACTGGACTTTGAACTGGATTTTGAACTGGACTTTGAACTGGATTTTGAACTGGACTTTGAACTGGGTTTTGAACTGGACTTTGAACTGGATTTTGAACTGGACTTTGAACTGGATTTTGAACTGGACTTTGAACTGGACTTTGAACTGGACTTTGAACTGGGTTTTGAACTGGACTTTGAACTGGATTTTGAACTGGGCTTTGGACTGGACTTTAGTGGACTAGACTTTCAACTGGATTTTAACTGGACTGGACTTGACTCTGGACTGGACTGGACTGGACTCTGGCCTGGACTTTTGACTAGATTTGGTAATATTTAAAGGCCGAGGACTGGAACGGATTCCGAGTACATGGAAAACCCGGTCTAGTCCGAATTGGAGGCCTTTGAATGACTTCTCAAAATCACTTAGTGTATTCCCAAATCAATTAGTGTATTATTATTATTATTCCCATGGCTCTTGGCGTCATATTTCAATTCCTAGGACTAGAAATATTATTTTCTAGTCCTTGGACTGGAAATAACATTTCTAGTCCTCTTCCCAGTACTTCCCTGGTATTTCAAGTCCTTTCACGTGGTAGAATTCAGCGCTTGTGATTGGTTGATTAGCTCATGAATTATTAGTGAGTTTGAGAAGTAGATTTTGGAGTGGATTTTGGACTGGACTTTGGACTGGACTTTGGACTGGACTTTGGACTGGACTTTGAACTAGACCTTGGACTGGACTTCGGACTGGACTTTAGACTAGACTTTGGAGTAGTCTTTAGACAGGACTATGAACTGAACTTTGGACTCGACTTTGGATTTGATTTTGGGTAAACTGTAATTTCCGTTTTGTTTACAAAAATAGGAAATACCGTTCCCCGCTGTTACCATTTGTAATTTAAACATGATCCGAAGCGATTCTATACCAAACCCAGTTAAAAAGGTCTTGAAAAATCAACTGCAGTATGGTACGTAAAATTTGATTAAATGTTATGTAGTATTACATATTATTTACTCATATAAATTTTAATGTAAGAGAAAGCAAGTACAATGCCATTTGTTTTTTTGTTTTTGGTTTCCCCCCCTCTTTTTCTTCTTTTCCTCCCTCCCTCCCTCCCTCCCTCCCTCCCTCCCTCCCTCCCTCCCTCCCTCCCTCCCTCCCTCCCTCCCTCCCTCCCTCCCTCCCACGCTCCCTCCCTCCCTCCCTCCCTCCCTCCCTCCCTCCCTCCCTCCCTCCTTCCTTCCTTCCTTCCTTCCTCACTTCTCCGTTTGTTTCTTCCTTCCTTCCTTCCTTCCTTCCTTCCTTCCTTCCTTCCTTCCTTCCTTCCTTCCTTCCTTCCTTCCTTCCTTCCTTCCTTCCTTCCTTCCTTTCTTCTTTCCTTGTAAGCTTACTATTATTTATCTTGCCTTCAGAAACATCGTCGACTTCTCAAAAGCGATCTCGTCGATTTACAGCAACAAACGACTCAAGTACGGATGAGAATAACTATGGTAATGACGACTATGAGAATAACCATGGTAATGACGACTATCCTGACGTGGGCAAGGTTAACGATAGAACAAAAGCCAAAAAAGAAGTTTTGGGATCGATAATAGCGTATTTAAAATTTGGTCATTTGTACCACCGCGGCCATTTATTTTCAAAACTGATCGTACAGTGTACATGGAAAGAACTGGATTGCAAGTCCAAGTAAGAGTATTAGTCAATCAATCAATCAATCAATCAATCAATCAATCAATTAATCAATTAATTAATTAATTAATCAGTCAATCAATAAATTAATCATTCAGTCAATCAATTAATCAGTCAGTTAATCAATCAATCAATTAAATAATCAATCAATTATTTATTTATCCAATCAATTGATCAATCAATTACCTAATTAATTAATTATTCATCCAATCAATCAATCAATCAATCAATCAATCAATCAATCAAATAATCAATCAACTAAATTAATAATTAATCAATCAATTAATTATCCAATCAATCACTCAGTCAATAAAAAATATGAGTTGAAACCCGAAAAGCTAACCCGAACAATCTCGACTTTTGAGTCGTGGCGGGTTCAGGTCGTGTATGTATTTACACCTCCTCTTCAAATTAACGCTTTTAAAGAGTTTTCTAAAAACGTTTTTAAAAGCTTTTATTAACTCAATCTTATATATTGTGATGTTTTTCAGAAAGGACTGGAAACATAGTTGGAATAACAACTATGGCAACTGTTATACATTCAACAGTGGATTTGATAGGGACAACAAACCAGTCAGAATTTTAGAATCTACCAAGCCTGGGCCATCAAGTGGTACAAGTGTTGTATAGTAAACACTATAGAAAACAGTACTTCGTTGGCAGTTTACCACCTTTTCACTTTGTATACCAACCTACCTACCTACCTACCTACCTATTTAGTTTTACCTATACCACCTATCTACTTACCTACCTACCTACCTACCTACCTACCTACCTTACCTACCTACCTACCTACCTACCTACCTACCTACCTACCTACCTACCTACCTACCTATTTAGTTTTACCGACCACCTATCTATCTACTTACCTACCTACCTATCTACCTACTTACATACATACCTACCTACCTACCTATGCTTACCTACCTACCTACCTATTTAGTTTTACCTACCACCTATCTATCTACTTACTTACCTACCTATCTACCTTCTTACATACATACCTACCTACTTACATACCTACCTACATACCTACCTACGCACGTACTTACATATCTATCTTTCTACCTACCACGCACCAATCTACCTGTCTACATGTTCACTTTGCTGCCTTCTC
This sequence comes from Paragorgia papillata, assembly GCA_035771165.1. Classification (NCBI taxonomy): domain Eukaryota; kingdom Metazoa; phylum Cnidaria; class Anthozoa; order Scleralcyonacea; family Coralliidae; genus Paragorgia; species Paragorgia papillata. The sequence goes on from JAWNZC010000141.1 coordinate 1,644,813, forward strand.
GTCTTTCTGTTTATCTGTTTGTTTGTTTGTTTGTTTGTTTGTTTGTTTGTTTGTCTGTTTGTTTACTTGTCTGTCTGTCTGTTTGTTTGTTTGTTTGTTTGTTGTTTGTTTGTTTGTTTGTTTGTTTGTTTGTTTGTTTGTTTGTTTGTTTGTTTGTTTGTTTGTTTGTTTGTTTGTTTGTTTGTTTGTTTGTTTGTTTGTTTGTTTGTCTGTCTGTTTGTTTACTTGTCTGTCTGTCTGTCTGTCTGTCTGTCTGTCTGTCTGTCTGTCTGTCTGTCTGTCTGTCTGTCTGTCTGTCTGCCTGCCTGTCTGTCTGTCTGTCTGTCTACTTATACCTATCTATCTGTTTATCACATGCATGTCTTTGAAGTTTGATTTGAGTACATCGTGACAGCGTAACTAATATAGGATTCTTCCTTAACAGGTTTATTTTTGCATCTTAATATTGAGCAAGATAAATATATTGGTCCCTTGACTACAGAAGCTGGTGCTCGCGTAGTTCTGCACGTGCAAGGAAGTGTGCCATTTCCTGAGGAGGAAGGTTTTAGTGTCGCTCCTGGAATGGCTACATCTGTTGGTTTGAAGAAAGTGAGTTAGGGACCATACCAAACTTACTAAAAGGCTAGGTCTGGGCAGATTCTGGAGCCCGGGGCACAATATCTATTTGGGGCCCCTGGTGACGTCACATACCTTGTAGGGCCGTGTTTAAGTGTTTTCTTAAGGCTCGTTTATACACAGGCGATTCTTGCTGCGAGTTTTCTCCTTGCGACACATGCGATTGATTGGATTGACTTACGAATATATTAGACCATTTGTGCAAAGGTTTATGTTTCAATACTTTCGCGAGTCGTCCATTCAATGCCATGCGTCAGAATGAGAAAAATTGCAGTTATGTTTTGAAGACACGATTTCTTCATTTAGGTAAACTTTGAGGGTGTAAAACGTTTCATTAATCAAGACCACCACTAGAGCTATCTAATGAACTAATATGAATCTCACGAGACCTGTGCAAAAGTTTTTTTTTGAAAACCATAATTTTTCATGACTTTGACTGTCATCCACCTTAAAGTTTTTGAACGTAGTATTAAGGACTTATTAACCGAGTGCGAGGTCTGTACGGGAAAGTATTTGCCTGAGGTTTTCGTACGTATAAAAGAAATGGCTCATGGTTTAGTGTACTCCATCGAGTTATGGATGCACTTGGGAAATTGGGAGAGCACTCAACTCTTACGATTTTTTCGTGAATTTCCCGCGTGCATCCATAACTCGATGGAGCACGCTAAACCATGAGCCATTTCTTAATTCCATGTTTATATAATCGCATGTTTTCCAAAAGAACCGCTAGCCAAATGTCCAAACTGATCTAAAGAGGCTTTATAACAACTGTCTTTTTATTGTTGTTGGGTTTTGTTATAGACTCAGATATTAAGATTGGATAGATTTGGAAACCAGAGCTGCTTGATCAATGATGAACTATCTGAGCAAAACATTTACAGAAAGTTCAAGAATGTTACACATTACTCCCAGCAGGTTAACAATATATACACTTAATTGATGTTTGATTCCGAGCTAAACAGTTACTGAGTTTGGTTGTTCATTAAGTCTTATGGTCCATTTCAGCTTGCTTTTGAAATCCGATACGTATAATTGAAATGAACATTCCGACCTTACGTTGCAATTAAACGTATGAAGTTGTCCTTCAGCAGCATATCGATGAAATTTAATAGAGATTGAATAAAGCCTAGTCACTACTGTTTGTCAAGAATATTTATTTATTGTTTGAGCTTTCGTCGTACTACGACATCATCAGACTAGTATAGTACGACGAAAGCTCAAACAATAAATAAATATTCTTGACAAACAGTAGTGACTAGGCTTTATTCAATCTCTATTAAATTTTTTACGTTGCAATGTTCCGAACTACGTTGCGAGGTAGATACAAATTTAAGTCGGCAATTTGTTTCTGCTTAACCAAGTATCTATTATTATATTCTATACAACAAATAATCTTCTTCTCCGTGATTTTACCAAAGGAATTCAATTCAAAGCTTATTAAATTCGAACTTCACGACGAACTTCACAACGAACTTCCGTACCAAGTTCCCAACCTTCCAACGAATGTTGACAGACGAATTTCAAAAGCAAGCTGAAACTGACTATAAAACATCGAAAGTCGAGGGAAAACAGCACTAACAAGTTTCCCGCGAGGAAACAGCTTGGTTTTCGTCGGATGTTTGCCAGGTCTAGGTTGTTTACGTGTTGGTGTTGGTGGTGTTGGTGTGGTTGGTGTTGGTGGTGGTGGTGGTGTTGTTGGTGGTCGTGGTCGTGGTGTTGTTGTTGTTGGTGTTATTGTTGTTGTTGTTGTTGTTGTTGTTGTTGTTGTTGTTGTTGGTGGAGTGTTGTTGGTGGTGTTGGTGGTATTGGTGTTGGTGGTATTGGTGTTGGTGTGGTTGGTGTTGTTGGTGGTGGTGTTGTTGTTGGTGCTCGTGGTCGTTGTGGTGGTGTTGTTGTTGGTGGTGTTATTGTTGTTGCTGTTGTTGTTGTTGTTGTTGGTGGTGGCGGTGGTGGTGGTGCTTCTTGTTGTTGTTGTTGTTGTTGTTGTTGTTGTTGTTGTTGTTGTTGTTGGTGGTGGTGGTGGCGGTGGTGGTGGTGCTTGTTGTTGTTGTTGTTGTTGTTGTTGTTGTTGTTGTTGTTGGTAGTGTTGTTGCTAGTGGTGTTGTTGTTGGTGGTGTGGTGGTGGTGTGGTGGTGTGGTTATTGGTGTTGTTATTGGCGTTGTTGGTGTTGGTGGTGGTGTTGTTGTTGGTGGTGTTTGTGGTGGTTCGTAGTTGTTGTTGTTGTTGTTGTTGCTGTCGTCGTTGTTGCGGTCGTGCTCGCTAACGCGTAAACAACAGAAAACTGTCCACTCGCCCCTCCCTGATTGAGTACTGGCGGTAGCTACAGAGCGTCTTATATTTCTTAAATATAATATCTTTGAACAGGTGTGTCTTTACTCGTGCCTTGGATTGAGTCAGTTGTCCAGATGCAACTGTTCCGATATTGCCTATCCGACGGGGGGAGAACCGTGCAAACCATTCAATAGTAAAACAAGTAAATCTGAATTTTACTCTTCTTGATATTTCATAGGATTTTTATTTAGCTTCTGTGTTTTTTTAACGTCCTGCTAGTTTTCATTTTCTCCTTTTCTTTTCTTCTCAGACGTGTTTAATCAAAGTGCCTTAAAGTGTAGTTTAGTTGGTTGATAAATTCTTATATATCTTTTAAGGAAGATGTTTAAAGAGGGTTCATCATCTTTATATGCACGACCGGCTTAAATGTCTTCATGAGTGCAGGAAACCGTGCAAGTAACTAACTAGCGTTTTTATTTATAATTTACATATATATATATATATATATATTAGTAAGAGTAAGACAAAAATACAAACTTGGGTTACTTCATTTGAACTTTAATCACTACAAATTTGTTTCGTATGGCAAGCGTGGCTTATCACACTCATCAGGCACGGTGATTATCGCGTCTGATGTTAATGCCTAGGAAACTTGAATATATGTCTGTCTGTCTGTCTGTCCGTCCGTCCGTCCGTCCGTCCGTCCGTTCGTCCGTCCGTCCTTCTGTCTGTCTGTCTGTCTGTCTGTCTGTCTGTCTGTCTGTCTGTCTGTCTGTCTGTCTGTCTGTCTGTCTGTCTGTCTGTCTATCTATTTAGCTGATTGTGAACTTATAAGTGATAGCACGGTTTTTCTCGCACGTTGAGAAAACAGACACTTGTAAATTTTCTTGTGCAAAGAAAACCACTCATCTTTCATACCCATGCTATTCAGTTGATAATATTTGAAGAACCCATTCGTTCATGTTGTAGTTTTTTTTATGTTTTTTAATGTGTTTTTTTAATTGCGCTGCAAACTATGCTATTACCTATATTAGTTCATGATCTCCTCGGTTTTCTTTGATGTACCGCTGTTGTTTATTTTCAATAGTTACTCCCGACAAGTTCATTGCCCCGGGCTAATAATATACAATTATTGGATGAGGTTGAGCATGATATCAAGAATTATCAAGGCCGAGGTTTGTGTTATCTGCCGAAGCCGAAGACTGAGGCGGATAACACAAACAGAGGCCTTGATAATTCTTGATATCATGCGATAACCGAATTCAATAATTGTTTTATTATACAATTATAAATGTAGAAGCCTTTAGAAAGTTTTTTTACAAAGTTAGGTAAAAATAGTAAATATTCATACCGTCTTCAGTTCGAGGTTCGCTAACTTTTTTCGCTTTCAAATACAATTTTCTCCTTCAAACACTGCTTTAAACTCTAACAGATGTATGTGTAGCTCGCTTGTTTTTTCTTGGTGGTTTTAGCGTCAACAAAACGTGCCAAATCCGCCGGATTAATCCGCTTCTGATCTTCACTCCTAAGGACGGCCGCCATGTTTGTTTTGTTTAAACCGCTGGCCAGCGCGTCATAGCTACAGACATCAAGAATTATCTGTAGGTTTTTAGCCAATCACAGTCGAGATTGTATCAGCATTGTATAATAAATATTATTATATGGCTTTGTAATATCCTGAGTTCTGATTGGTCAACGCACGGTCCGTAAAAATGCGTATCCGGACCACGGTCCGTCTTTTTCCGTATCTGGACCGCTGTCCCAGATGTTGATTTTGCTCGCGTGAATTTCTAAGGTTTTCACACTAAGTTTGATACAATAATTATCGAAAAACTTGAAATAGCCATATAATAAACGCTTTATTAACCTCGTTTACTCGGTCTGTACGGGAAAATATCAGACCTCGGTCTTTTTTGTACGAACCTCGCCTGCGGCTCGGTCCGTACTGTCAAGACGTCGGTCTGACATTTTCCCGTACAGACCTCGTTCTCAGTTAATAATCTCTTAGTATATTAATATATATTTTAATCCGTGGTCACAAATGTGATAAAGGATTTATCATCGCGACCGAAGTGTTTTTAGACAACCTCTGTGATAACGAACTCAGTATCTCAGTTTTCTTAGGCAACCTTTGTGATCTTGAACTAAGGGGGCTTTCCATTTACACGGTTAGACCGGTCAGTCCGGTTAAATGGAACACGGTTCGTTTGAGGCCTGGGATGGTCTGACTGGAAAATTTGGTCCTAATCAAAAGCAAGTCCATTCTGGCCGGACTGACCGGTCTAACCTTGTCAATTGGAAAGCGCCCTAAGTAGGTTAGTTACCTCAACCTCGGTAACTGCGTCAGTTATTTACCGAGGGCTTCGCCTATACTTAATAAAGTAACCAACATGCATTTTGTAAAAGGAAGAACAAATCTGAGTACAGCAGACTGTCAGGAATACATTTCGAATGAATAGATAGAAAACTCTATTTAGTATCACATTGTAAAACAAAAAATGGCAAATTTATTTTGCAGAGAAGAAGTGATTCAGAAAACAATAAGTTTGTCACAATGGCCTTCGAAAGCATATCAGGTAAATAATTAACAAGTATTAATTTATATATGTGATTAAACATTCGTTTCTTTTGAATGATCATTAATGAATTATTAATGATTCTATAGACACACATTGAGACCCCGTTTACACGATGCCGGTACAATTTGAAAATGGAACAAAATCATGCCGGTGTGTAACTATACAGGTCAAAAAGTCTTGCGTTTACACGATGCCGGTATAATATAATGACGGATTAGCATGTGACTATTCTATTCCAATGAGAATTGAGAAGACTTTGTGAATACTGCTGACCCGAATACTGTGGTCGTATATATCGTGATTACCGTCATCAAACTGTTACGGCACGGGCGTTTACACGATACTGGTTAGTGTTTCCCGTTTTCATTTCTTGCCGTCAAGGAACCCGTCTTCATTTTGTGCCATTTTCATGTCATTTTGTGCCGTTTTCATGTGATTTTTCATGAAAAGTGCAGAGTCCACCAGCCGATGCCAGGGCCTTTTCCCGCCCTCCCAATTTCAAAAAGGCCCTGGAAACGAGGTTGTAGTCGGAGGAGCCAAGGCTCCTCTTTCGTTGGCTACTACCTTAAGGCAGGGGGGGCGCCACTCCTATCCCAGATGGTGTTGAATTTACGGAGGGAGGACAACCGGAGAACCCGGCGAAAAACCCTCGGAGTACAGGATAGAACTAAATTCTACTCACATGGTCCAAGCTCGAGAACGGGGTTATTCCCAGACGGTCACCCATCCAAGTACTAACCTCGTCTAACCGGGCTTAACTATTGGTGAGAGGCAGCGCCCTAACAACGCCACCCGTGCTCCCCTCTTTGACACTCCCATTGACACTCCCATTGACACTTACAATCTGATACGTTCGGCTCGCCATTGTAAATGCCCATAAAGATCGACCGAGTATTTTATGAGTATGTTATGTAATATTTTAAACATGAGATATTTTTATTCAAAGCACTCGCAGAACGTGTTTTATCAGATCTAAAACACTCGGCTTCGCCTCGTTTTTAATATCTGATAAAACACGTTCTGTGAGTGCTTTGAATGGCTTTAAAAACGATCACCATTTGGTAAGTTCGTTGGCGTAGTAATTTTGAAAAATAACGTTGTCTAAGGCGAGAAAATCAAAGCTAAAATTTATGTAAATCAGGAGAATGTTTTATCACATTGTTAAAACCACGATACGGTTATGATTTTTCTTTGTGTTTTCCTCATGAATTATCATTTAAGAGTATTGTAACTACTTCTTAAATGACTGGGGTGACCTTATAACTGTCTTTGTATGGTCTTATATAAACACAGTACCCGATCAATCACAGCGTGTTAAAAGTGTTAAAGAAGCAACTTATTTTATTAATTTAATCTAGAGATATTTAGTATCGCTGAAAAAACCGGCTGCTAATGTGAGGTATTGTCATTTCTATTTTTATCTTTATTTTTATTTTTTATGAATATGAATATGTCTAGAATCCCTCCTTTGTTGTCCGGTGATTTACATTTCATGTTTTGTCTATCATTTGATACTCTAGAGGCCGATTACATGGAGATTTTCAGTCCGGGCCAGTGGCGAAGCCAAAGGGAGGGGGGGAGGCTAGTGGGGCCTGCCCCCCCCACCCCACCCCCCCCCCCAACTACACATTCCCCCCCCCCCCCCCCCCCCCCCAGTCTCCTGAATGTCTGACGCTAAATTCAAGTAAGAACTTTTGCTTCTTTGAAATTTGAAGTTTGTTGCTAATGATAATCGTGATGCTGATACACTGTCACATGAAGTTTCATTGGTTAAACCTATGGTTAAACTGCGCAGAATTACGCTCCCAAGAGCCCTCGGTCCTTTTGACCGCGGGAAATGCCCTCACAGGGCTTCGAAAACTCAAAATCTTCTTCGGGGATGGGCGATGCCCCCATACGGGTTGGTCGCGGCTAAAGCCACGATTCTACACCATCTAATGCTTTATGCTTGATAATTCTCATCTAAAACTGCACGCATCCTGGCTATGCCACTGGTCCGGGCTGAAATTTCAACCCGGTCTTCTTAGTAAATCCTTGTAATACGAACGTAGCGATTACATGGAAAAAATTTCCCATTTATAACTGGGCTGAAATCGCCCTTGTAATCGCTCAAAATTTTCAGCCCGGGTTGAACTAAGCGTGTGAACGGTGTTGATCGTTCATTACGCAGCCGCAAAACAAAAATTCTTTGATTTCCTTCGTGATTAAAATTTTGGTTTCAGCCTGGGTTGAAATCGCCCAAGTAATCGCAATAAAAAGTCATCCCTCCTAACCGGGCTGAAATTTCAGTCTGGGCTGAAAATCTCCATGTAATCGTCCTCTTAAAGGTGATGTACGTCCGTTCTGCGCATGTACGAAACTAATGTTTACATCTTTATTTACAAAAAAAATACTAATACCTTATTCAAGATTGTAAGCTTTTCTTGGTTCCCATTCATTACTTGTACCCAAGACAAAACATTTTCAGGAGAAATAGAAGAAATCCGAGGAGATATCCTCGTCGAATCGCTTGGTTTTCTGCCATGTTGTTCCTAACGGTTTACATTGAGTTGAGTACTTCATGTAATTATCTACGAATATCTGTTTTGGGGGGACCACATTGCGGTCATGCGCAGAACGGACTGTACGGCACCTTTAATTAATTTTTTGTCCTTTATGTCCATTTTCAAATATATAATTATATATAATATATATATATATATATATATATATAAATATATAAATATATATTTAAGAAATAGAAAACATTTTCCGTGTTTCCATAGAGTTATAGAAACACGAGTGGAAGTTTGGGAGAACGAGAAATTGTAGTGGGAACATGAGCCCGCAGGGCGAGTGTTTCCACGCTATTTCGAGTGTTTCCACGCTATTTCAAAAGTATCGAGCACTCTGTGGTCTATTGTAAACGACTACTTGAACTATTATATATGTATATATATATATACTGCAGAAGTTCGCTTTCTTAATTTCTTTTTATTTGCGTGTTTTTTTTCAGCGACAGTACTTTGCTTTTGAAAATATTTTACAATGAATTAAACTATGAGAAAATCGAGGAGGAATTTTCATATATGGTAAGCTGACTTATTTCTATGCAGGACCTCTTTATAAACGGTTATCAGTTGTTTTTTTCAGTTCTAGCTTGGGTGTTGATCACAATTAAAGAGAATCTGCATGACGTATACACTTCGAGCTATGAACTAGTCGGTTTGCCATGACTTTCATTTCTGGAGAAACTTGGGCGCTCATTAAAGCCTGGTTTCCATCAGGTTTCCGTAGAGCCGCAAGAGCCCGCCGGCATACCGGCGACTTAACCTGCGCGACCTAAAGCCTGGTTTCCATATAGCCGTAAGAGCCGGCGGCATGGCTGCGGCAAGGGGCAATGGTCCAATCGCATACAGCTTTTTATTGCTGGCTAATTCAACACTGTCTATGATTGGACTATCGCCCCTTGCCGCAGCCATGCCGCTGGCTCTTACGGCTATATGGAAACCAGGCTTAATACCGCTGTGCCGCAGTCACATGGTGTCGCAGGTTCAATTTTCAACATACTCTAACATCATGTGATCAGTGTTAGTCAAGCCAAGTGTGGGGTAGGAGGCGCCATAAATAATGTCATCATTTTTTCAAGCCACGGGCCGGCAACACCACCGAGCTACTTGCCAACCAGACGCAGGCACCGTGTCAATGATCCATCTTTTGCGTATGTCACCTGACATTGTTAATTACCGAGAAGCCCAAATCTCTCAAACGAAGTAGCCATAGCAAACTTTGAGAGTTTATAGCTCGAGAACTATATATAGGGGAACTATATTTTTTCCCGTATGTTTTTGCTTTCGTACAAGCTGTCGTAAGTTAAACTCAGAGAAAAACTCTGAGCTCCAGACGGGACTCGAACCCACAACCTTCCGAATGCCAGCCGGACGCTCTCACCATTGAGCCACTGGAACCGAGGTTGTTTTCGATATTTATAGCTACGCCTGGGAACTTGCCGACTTTCCCCCATTTCACAGCAGAGTTGGAAAAAGTATTCAACCTTCCTCCGGATGGGTTTTTAAGTTTAGATGACCTTCCTCAAAATATATAGCGAGAATTTTGTGTTTTGCAACGTTCATAAATACTGCGCGACTTTTACAGTACCTTGGTTTTCTAGGTTTTCCTAGGTAAGCTTTGGCATACTACAATAGCTACTAATAACTGACCGCTGCTGACTGATAGCTTGCCAACTACCCTCGACTGCTGCGAAGATACAGACATCACAGCAGACATCAGCGTACATGTCTCACACATGTAACTGCTGCCACTGCCAGTGCTGCATAATTGTTGGTTAGCCAATGTTTTGCTGCAAATCGCATTTCTTCTCGACACCTTGCTTGATCAATTGTAACTTTCTCAGATTACCGAATGTGTTGTTTCACGTGTTTTCACTTTAAACCTTCCTCACTAAAGTAAACCTTCCTCCGGGTGGTACCCACATACCCGGAGCTTTTTTCCAACTCTGTTTCACAGACACTTAATTCCGATAAAACACGGCTGATCGTATTTTAAATAATACGCAAATAATAAGCATGGTGTTTCCACAAATTAAAACCTATATACGGTTTCATTATTTTTAGGGCATAAATCTTTTGGCCGACATCGGAGGTCAGCTCGGTTTGTGGATCGGAATTTCGGTCATAACATGCTACGAAGTTGTAGAATTGTTTATCAAGGTCTTTTCTCGTCTTCTTAGAAAGTACAAAACCGCTTCTCGCCCATAAATTCACCAGTTTATTTACTTGCAAAGCATTACTATGTAATACATTTGTTAATGTTATATAACTGGACTTGTTTTCAGCCTATGGCGCACGCTGATTAGTTGCTGAAAGGCGAGGTATCACGCGTGAGGTATCACGCGCGAAGTATCACGTCACGCGATAAATGTCACGCGTAGTTTCCCGCGAGGTGTCACGCGAGGTAACACGTGAGGTATCACGCGAGGCTTCACGGAAGGCATCACGCGATTTTTATTTCGCCGAAGGTATCGCGAGATTTGATTGATTGAGGTGTCACGCGAGATAACACGCAAGGTATTACGCGTGGTATCGCGCGTGGTAGCTAGCGAGGTATCGCGCAATGTATCTCGTGGCGTATCGCGCAATGTATCACGTGGGGTATTACGTCGCCGTTCTGTTATTGAACGCACAGTGACTAATCATAGCGTACGTTGTTGTAACTCACTTGTTTTATAAATACATTAAGTTTTTTGTTTGGGAAATGTGATAGTACCTAGCGCAGTGACCAGTAAACAACACTTTATATAGTTTACTCGTTTCAGTCTTTACTCGAGATTGTTATTTCAAATAATCCTTTCAACCATATAGCGGCCTCCCAGGCAGTGACGTAAAGCCGGTTTTCCACTTGGCGACTTTTTTCGCGCGAAGCGACTTTTTCTTTTGTCTCATGAGCTGTGAGTTGGAGCTAATAATAAATCTATTGAATTCGAACAAAAGAAAGTCGCTTCGCGCGAAAAAAATCGCCTAGTCGGAAAACTGGTTTAAGGGGGTGTTTACATGAGGCCGGCCCTAATTCAGGCCGGACTGACTTGACTGTGGATGGTTTTCATGAGTCCGGCCTGAGAGTTCGCCGTTCACGCCGGCCTAATTTCATGTCGCCCGCTATATATAACGAACTGAAGCACTTTCACCTCTCAGACTCAATTTATACGTTGTGTTAAATACACTAGAGGTCAGTGGTTAAATACGATTGGTGTCAAATCCACGTGAAATAATGCTTCTTGGTCACAAGTCTATATAGTGTCTCAGGGACCCTCGAAATCCAAAATTTTCCGGGGGAGCATCCAGGGGACCCCCCTTGACACCAATCTCATTTAAAACATGACGTATTGAGAGGTGAATAGCGGGCGACCTGAGATTAGGACCCAACCTCGTCCCCAGGGCCATTTGTAGGGGCTGGGCCAAGATGGCGGCCAAAAACAAAATGGCGGGAACAAATGGCCCTGGTGGAGGCTAGCTCAAAATGCGCAGTATATTGCGCATTTTATTAACTAGAACTCAGTTCTTTACACAGTAATTATACCTAATTACAGCTAATTATTGCATGGTTTGAAATATAATTTCCCGTGCCGTGGGCAGGAACAACCGACAATGTCAAAATACAATTTATTTTTTTTAAATACAAAATCAAACCGTCTGATTTACGCCATAAGCTCTTGACCAATCAGAGGCTGAGATAGCCTAGCCTCCACCAGGGCCATTTGTTCCCGCCATCTTGGCCCAGTTCCCTACAAATGACCCTGGGTACGAGGTTGATTAGGACCCTGTTTACACTAGAGCAAAAGGATTCGTGACGAATCCGGAACGTTTTAGTACCGGATTCGTTTTGCCGTTTACACAGAAAAGAATGAATCCGGAATAAAAACTTTCCGGTTTGATCACGTATCCGGAGATTTCGAATCCGGAAAAAAATGTAGAAACTTCGTATCCAAATACTTTTGAATCCGAGACAATACGTAGTGTAGATTTCGAATCCGGAAAAAAATGTAGAAACTTTGTATCCGAATACTTTTGAATCCGAGACAATACGTAGTGTGAACGGTTATTCCGATGAATTCGGATGCTCTTCCGCTCGTAGTCATGTGAGGTTGCGGTGGAACCAACATGGTCAACATATTAACTGAATTAAAGGAATTCCGAGTTTAGTGTAAAGGACCGAATCTGCGAATACTGTTGTAGTATAAACGCCTAACGAATCCAAATACGCGGTACGAAGTGAATCGGGAAACATTTACGAATCTGGAAACTTTTGCTCTAGTGTAAACGTAGTCTTGGGCGGCGTGAACTGAATGTCTGAATCTCAGGTCCGACTCCAATCTCGTTCCCAGAACCCACGTTCCCCACCCGGGAAACGAGAGACTCTGGGATAATCCGTTTCAAATCGTTACGTTATTGGCTGAATAGAGCGTTTTCATCTGACGTCACGGCGGCCATATTGGTGTACCAAAACAATGAAATGGCGGCCATATTGGTGTACGGTATGGGAATTACCTCTTTCTTATTCAAATATTTCGTATTGTTTCACCACCCCCATGGGGCCACCGATCACGTGAGTGAAAACGCTCTACAGTGTGTATCAAAAAAATTCGAACCCTTAGAAAATGAATTAGCATTCTTTTCAAACAACCTATTGTAGTAGTTTGAAAGCCCTAAGCACTTCGCTGAACGCACAGATGCGTAAAACACACGGTCTTATACACCTGGGAAATTAAGATAACTTGAAGTGTATGCATGGTGAAAGTATTTAAAAGCTTTTTCGCTTGTTTAACTTATGTGCTGATTAATTTATAACGCAGCGCTTTTAGGGCTTTCAAACTACTACAATAGGTTGTTTGAAAAGAATGCTAATTCATTTTCTAAGGGTTCGAATTTTTTTGATACACACTGTATAGTGAGCATGAGTTGATCTGAAGTGACCGAAAGTAGAATTAATAAAACCAAAATAACAAAGATGTCGGACGACAAGACTCCAGTGAAGACGTTGCCGCGATCGATATCTTCGCCGTATGTGTGTAGATGCTGTAATTCGAGCTTCGCCAGCAACCCCATTGACTTATTTGGGGAAAAGTCAAACAAGTAATTTTCAGGATGAGTTAAAATCTCAGGAAAATCAGGAAATCAGGAAATCTCAGAAAATCTAAGTAGATCGAGAAAATTTTAAAGAAATTTTAACTTTTTAACGTGAATATTTAGCTGTCTGTTGCTCGCAGTTCGCCTGCAGTGGCCTGGTCAATTTCCCATCATTACTGTCGGAGGGAGGGGTAGGGTTACAAATGGAACCAATGAACATTTAAATTTAGTGTTTATACCACGGTGACAGTTGAGTTCGTGGGCTCTAATTCTACGCGTCCTTATGATTATAAAAATATGAATATGTATTTTACAATTGCTAAAACGTTTTAAATAAAAGTTAAAACAAAAAAAATGTAAGTGCTATTGGACTATTTCATCATGTTTGTTAATTTCATAATCATGCAGCCTGCGAGCAGTCTCATTTGGCTCGATAATTGGGTCAAGGAAATTTGAAGGAAATCTAAATAAAATATCAGGAAATATCAGGAAATTTCAGGACAACAAAACAGGAAATCTGGATTTCAGTTGTGGAAGCACTGCTCTACATTAAAAACACTACAACCGACGTAAAGTCAGTCCAGCGCCGGCCTCGTGTAAACACCCCCTATGACATTTAAAATAAAAAAATAAATCCCTTGACTGCCGTTTATTACGCGCGCTGTTATTGTTAGTATGCTTTTGTTTGCTAAAATTAAGTTCCGCAGAGCGTAACAAAAATCTGCATTACAACAGCAGCAATGATCTCTTGCTGGTAACTACCAGAACAGCTCCAGGGGAGTTTAATTACTGGTTATAAGTGGGAACAGACGAAACTTGGAGAGAGAAAGACGACGAAATTCATCGTAATTCAGGTAACAAACGAGGATGGAACGCTCTCACGGTTACACTGAAGAACGGGATGGGTATAATCCATACAACCGGCGTCCTCATGCGTAAGTTTAGATGTCTCCTTGATGTATAACTATAATTTAGTTCAAGTTGGTCAATACTAAATAAGCTGCGTGGTGACTGTATAGAACAAATGACTGCTGTCGGCTTAAAAGTTTATAGTGAATCCAACCAAGTCTTGCAACCGAATCTTGCTGCGGATTTGTACTATATACTTTTGTTCACCGTTTCGTATGGTTGAGAATCATAAAATCATATTTATTGTGTCAGTCGGCTGACTCGCTAAGTTTAAAGCTTTAACTTCTACAAAAGTCACAACAAGAATGCGTAGCTTAGATGAGAGAGTATGAAAATGCAAGATATAGGGGAAGTTAACTGACTATTGTTTGTTTATAAGTACAGAGTGTGTAATTCTTTAGTAGGTGTCTAAAACGTATATGTGAACACAAGATAAGCTGGTCTTGAAAGTCGGCGAAGCGATAAGCGAGTCCGTATTTAAATCCAGGATGTCACTCGATATAGCCTATCTTTCAGTTGGTTTTTGTAACGACTTTTTGACTGGGTTTTCTTCCCCAATATATAGTGGAATGACTTTATAGTGACCTGACATATACGATGCATGCATGCATGGTACAATGTAAGTGGTTGATTATACACGAGTCGGGCGAGCCCGATTGACTTGGCCCAAGCGGATTAATTAGGATCTCACTGTGGTTTTAAAATTCGCATAAACTAAATTTACAAAGAAGAATTGGTTTAGTTTAGATGTGAACAAATCTAAACGTTGATTCGAATCTCCTTTTGTGGCCGAGGAAAGAATTTCGTAACACCAGTCAGCCTGGTTATCAATCAGTCCGTAAGAAACTCTTTCTTTAAGAAAGTATACTGCCAAGATTCAAGAAAGCAAACTGACGAGATTAGTTTTGATAACGAAATACTGACGTTTCACTCGTTTTTCTCTGATGAAGGGTTCCGCTCGAAACGTCAGTATTTTGTTATCAAAACTATAATCTCGGCTGTTTACCACCTTTTTACTTCGATGAAAACAATTGCATTGTTTAATGAAGAGCCCATTAGTGTTGGTCTTAAAGATTATGACGCAATAATGAAATAATTATATTATAGTGTATGAAATAATTATATATATATACCTGAAGTTGGTAAATATTTTGGCGAGATTTTCAGTTTCGAAATACT
Source organism: Paragorgia papillata (assembly GCA_035771165.1). Classification (NCBI taxonomy): domain Eukaryota; kingdom Metazoa; phylum Cnidaria; class Anthozoa; order Scleralcyonacea; family Coralliidae; genus Paragorgia; species Paragorgia papillata. The sequence continues at coordinate 1,659,989 of JAWNZC010000141.1, forward strand.
GACGTTTCGAGCAGATCCCCTCATCAGAGTAAAATGAAAGACTCGGCTCGAGACGTCAATAGGTCGTTGCTATAAAAGCCTCAAAAGTATATATATATATATACCAAGTAAATATAATGTTTGTAGTAGATTGAAGAGTGCTCGATACCTATAAATAGACTGACTGTTTCTTACTTAAAATATCGTTGTTGCTATATATATATATATATATATATATATATATATATATATATATATACAAAGCATGAAGTATAGTTTACCTTAAAGTCTTCGCTACCAGAGGTTTCACCCTAAACGGGATGATCCCGTTTAGGGTGAAACCTCTGGTAGCGAAGACTTTAAGGTAAACTATATACTTCATGCTTTGTATTTAGCTCTATCTATATATGGTATTGAGCACTCTCTAACATTTCGTGAACCAAAACTCGCATATATATATATATATATGTATATGTAGTTATTAGTTCGTAGCTATGGAATGGGATGGCTTCGATTAAAGCATGCAGTGGCGTAGGAAACAAATTGATTGGGGGAGGGGGCCGGGGGGGGGGGAATAGTACTTGAGCTACATGTTTTATCGAGAATTAGTCCGAATTATAGCTCGACTGATCAGCGCGCGCGATTTTCTATAATCACCTGTGTATTTATTCCATTTTGCCGTTGTCTGTTCAGTTAATCGAAACTCTTGCCGGATTTTGGGGCATGAAGAAAGAAAAAAGTCAGCTGACGTGTCCATGTGTCTGTCCTCTAATAGATTATGGCCAACAACCAATGTAAACACGCATAGCAACCATACGTACAGCTGCTCTTCGTAAGTGGCTGCCTATAATTAATAGTCTAACTCTTTACACGATATGTAATTACCGAAACAGATTGCCATGTAAACGCGTTTGCTAGGGTGACCCTGGCAGCCGGGTTATGGTTCATTAAGCCTGGTTTCCATATAGCCGTAAGAGCCGGCGGCATGGCTGCGGCAAGGGGCGATGGTCCAATCATAGACCGTGTTGAATTAGCCAGCAATAAAATGCTGTATGCGATTGGGCCATTGCCCCTTGCCGCAGCCATGCCACCGACTCTTACGGCTATATGGAAACCAGGCTTTAATGATTTTGTGGCTGCCCTTCCTGTTCTTATACACCTTGTGAAGTCTTTCGAAGATATCAAGCAAATGACGCCAACCAGCGCTGGATTTAAGACTGTGGAGGCCCCTGGGCGGTCACTGACCAGCACAATATATCAATTCTATTTCTGAATGTATGCTAAGTTACATAGTCATAACTAATTAAACTATAAACATCAAAACATGCTAGAGGTTGAGTATACTATGAGTAGGACAAGCAACTGAGATCAGAACTGAGGAAGTTGAACATATAAATTATATTTATACATGTACAGATGTACCTATTGGCTATTACAGATGTACCACACTGAATCAGGTTTACAATAACAACTTGTCAACTCCATCCATCAATCTGTCATAATCGTCATAGTATACACTTTTAGAAGTACCCTATATATCATCCATATATCTTTTGTCTTCAAGATTGGGCTCTCAAGATTTTTTTCATTTCACCACCTATTTTTTCAACTTTCAAGACATTTTTGTGGAGGGCCCCCCTTAAACATTATTTTGTGGGGGCCCCTGGGCGACCGCCCCGTCCGCCCTGTCCTAAATCCGGCACTGACGCCAACAATAACATGTAAACCGAAAATATAGGAAAATGGTCACGCAGAAGGAAGGTGACCCTACTATAGAAGAGTTAACCCTTCTAGAAGGGTCACCCTACTCCATGTAAACAAGGGCTATCTTTTGACTCGTTTCAAAGGGTAACCCTTCTAGAAGTGTCACCCTACTCCATGTAAACAATGGCTATCTTTTGACTCAAAGGGTAACCCTTCTAGAAGGGTCACCCTACCTCCATGTAATCAGGGCCTATGCAGCTTTTCTATACAGTTATAACTCTTTACTTTCACGTGACGTCACGTCCGTTTTTTCTGTCGAGATGGTGTCAAAAGCAAATGACAAGGTGAATTATTACTCCAAAATGTTTTCATGATATTTGATACTCTAGAGTTGTTTGTATATATATTATGTATATGTATTATATCCTATGGGAATTTAGCTCTATTCTTATTCAAAAATTTCGTATTGTTTCACGATCCCAATGGGGTGCTCTTTTTTTACAATAAAACATGTAGCTCAAGTACTATTTCCCCCCCGGCCCCCTCCCCCAATCAATTTGTTTCCTACGCCACTGCATGCTTTAATCGAAGCCATCCCATTCCATAGCTACGAACTAATAACTATATATATATATATATATATATATATATATATATATATATATATATATATATATATATATAGCAACAACGATGTTTTAAGAGTAGCAACAACGATGTTTTAAGTAAGAAAAAGTTAAATCAATTTGCGTGTGAATGACAGCTCATTTGTATCAGATTATGCAGAGTGTATTTGTATCAAATTTCATCTTCGAAAGCCGATTACAGTCTCTCCGCTATACTTTCTTTTTCTTTCCATTGAAAATGGCGACTGATAAGTCAAAGATTGGTAAAAACCAGTCACCGGCAATACGGGAATAAAATATCCAAATAAAATATTATTATAAATAAAATATTATTTAAAATAAAATATTATTATAAATATAAATTATCCGAGAGTGACAAGGGCTCATACTTTAACCAGGAAAAGCAGTGGCAAAAGCTTTCTCCAGACAGCTCTGAAGTTAGAGAATTATCCTCTGCCTCTGGCGGAGCAGAAATCATGCCGGTGTCCCAGTAAATTTGTCCCCCCCAAAATATGTCCCCCAGGGACACATTTCCTAGGAAATATGGCCCCCTCTTCGGAAATTTGTCCCCCCCTCAGAATGATTCCTTACAGGATAATTGATATACGTGTGTGGACGAAACTTTTTAAAAGTAAAGAAATATATATATTTCTGAATGATAAATTAAACAGCTAAATATATATTTAGATAAGAAACTATTTTTTGCTTTCTAAAGAGCGTGTTGGTTCGAGGTTAATGAAGGGCTCCGCGTGAAACGTCAGTATTTCGTTGTCGAAATTCTCGGCAGCTCACCATTTTCTTGCTTTGTTATTAATATAATAGTGTAGTTTGCCGTTTTTCAAGAAACGGTATATACGGAAGTATTTATTATGCATGGTAGTCATGATTCGCAAACGCAGTAGACGCCTCATTCAATTAGCGATTTTTCAATAAGCGATGACTCTCAAAAGCGATCATTGGTCATACTGGTGTAGTAGCTGGGGATAGGTGATGCTGCTGTCCGCCTAGGGTGAATTTTCGTCGACAAATAGTAACTTTTAGCTAACTAAACACTAATTTGCGGGGTAACACTGGCACAAGTAATTAAGATATAATTTTGTAAATAGATATTTAGCTGTTATAATTTATTATCCTGTAAGGAATCATTCTGATTTGGGGGGGGGGGGGGGGGGGATTTCCAAAGGGGGACATATTTCCTGCCTCTTCGCCGATCGTGCAGTAATTTTGCTTGGCGCAGTTTTAGACGTTCGCTTTGTGGGCATCTTCGACCACATTCAATATAATACTATTAACATCTGAGATTCGATCTTTTCTTTCGCACCTGGCCAGCCGCCTATCTTTATAATAGGGACCTTTAGCAAACACAACGGGAACATCGTGATAACGTCCTTCGTACAAAAGAAATTTACATCTAAAACAAAGACAATGAACAATTTGAAGTCCCAATAGTAATCCCTGCACCGTTCTCGTTGTGCATACAACGTCAACTGATGTATCTTCACGTATTGAGGACGGGGTGAATTTGACGTTAACGTATATAGTGGACAGTATCTTTTAGGCCCTAAAGCTTTTTGAAGGTCGAAAGATATACATCAAGCCCAAGAAATTCCGTGTCAGTGATGCATGATTTCTTTTAAATGTCGTAATTCAGATTGCTCGCTTCATTCTAGCTTTGTCTAAAATATTTGAAAGGTGGTGTTTGAAAAAATAGTTAACGTCAAACTCGTCCAACAACAACTTTCACTGCATGTGTATAATACGTCGTTCTGCGTACGCTAAGATTCTTTCGTTGACGTAACATGTACAACGAGGACGATGCATGAATTCATGATATTTTGGGTTTTACATTGTATGAATTGAAGGACGTCATCACTGACGTTCCCCTTGTCTTTGCTAAAGGTCCCTAATCAGAGTGGGTGGAGAAACGTCAAAAATTGCGAGAAACCCCACGAAATATTCAAAGCCTATTTTCAGCCAGAGGAATTTTCAGTCATGCACATCCACACATTCAAAGGACGAAGTTAAGCGCGGGTTTTAACCGATTCCTCCCAAATTTGTACACATCATTGGTGTATATAAGGGCTACACAAATAATCGAGTTACGGGTCTTCTTTTGTCCATTGTTTGCGAAATTATCCAGGTCGGGAAAGAATATGCCCTAACTGACAAACCACTAAAACAATAAGAAAATGCGCACACCCTTTTTTAGAACTATCTTTCAGAAGTGTAACTATGACAATTTGACAGGTTTTTAGTAAAACTGGCGATGAAATTTATACTAAAACAATTATATATTCAACTCAGGCTCGGTGAATATCGGTGAATAATAACCTCGACTTCGTGATTTCGTCAGGGCCTTAATTTTTTCAGTGACTTCAGTGACTTTTTTTCAGGGCCCTACTGAAAATCGCTGTGCGCGAGTAAAGCCTGGGTAAATATTATTATTATTCGTCTCGGTTATTATTCACCGATATATTCACCTCGCCTTCGTCGTGAAAGGCGAGTAATTGTTAAATATGATACGATATAGACATGCATATAACTATTTGTGAGACACTCAGTGGCGTGGTGGGAGGCCCCCCCCCCAGCTGGGATTGCAGAAGGGGGGCCAAAACTAGCAAGGGCGCCAAAACTTAACAAAATAAACCTATTTCTTTGTATAGCTAGGTCTTCAATGGGGGGATATAAAGATCTGAAATCTGTAATCTTTTGTGTTTTCTATGAAGTTTTATAATCTTCAGAATTCTGTAAAATCTCATTCAAAATGCAGGAAATGGCATATCAGTGACTAGATTTCAAAATTTTCCGGGGGAGCATGCCCCCGGACCCCCCTAGAGGTTTGGCGCTCCCTCGCTGCTTGCATTAGCGTGGTCTTGGAGAGAACCCGTTGTTTGTTGTAATATTATATATTGCTACTTCAATTATTTTAAAACAAAAAGATGTGATCATTTATCAAATACAGTAATGTCGCTTTTATCTTTTTTTTTTTTTTGGGGGGGGGGGGGGGGGGGGGGGAGGGGAAGGGGGAAAGCACAGGTGGCACGACTGTTTGAACTGTATTTATTACTGTCATTCAACCAAACGTGTTTTACAAGAAAATATTAGTTCAATCAAACTAAAAACGTTCTGATTTGCTTAGAAAAAATAATAATTAAATTATCGCTAATTGTCGTTTGTGTAATTGATTTTGATCCTATAATGAAATTTTTCGGCTTGGGTTCGATTACTGTCGTTTGCACGTAAGTGGAAACACCGCAAGGTGCAAGCGACTGTAACGCAGAAATTACTTTTGAGTTCTGATAATAAAAGACCGTAAACCATGCGTTGAAACTGTATGGAAACGGTGGAAACTGTATACGTAAGTTATTAACTTGTGGCGTATGTAGATATAGAGTCTGAGAGGAAGGATTATTGTGATTATAATAGACAAAAAGACATTTATTAGTTTGTCGAGATTCTGCAGTCTTTAGAGTAGGTAATTCATGGCATCAGTTTGATCATGCAGATATGAATTGAATTGCTAAGGATTCTCACACATGGCCAAGTTTTCTTCGGTAGCTTGTTTCTTCGTGTGTCAGAACGATGAAGAGTTGTTCTTTGACATTTGACGGCAAGAAAGCAGTTGTATCTGTGTATACAAGTGCCATAATTGATTAAACCTTGAAAGATTGAAATTTCAAATGAGTAGTGTGCTGTGGCGTACAAATGTCAAATGAGTAGTGTGCTGTGGCGTACATGCAATAGTGCATAATTATTTTTGTGGCCTTGACGGCAAGAAAGCAGTTGTATCTGTGTAATACAAGTGCCGTTATAATGGGTTGACCCTTTTGTTCGCATTAGAGAGCTTAAGCATATTAGGCGTTTTTGAGACACGGACGGTGACCGGAAGAACAGGAATACAATACAGAACTACTGAACCGCGTATTCTTTGAAAATACTTTTTTACCCAAAAACAAAGGCTATGAATAATCGCATATCTTAAGCTTAAATTTCATCTTTATATAAAATACAGATCCTTTATTTTATATTTCAATGAAATTATCTCCTTAAAATACAAGTTTTCTACTTTAAAAGTATGTCTCATTGTAGTAAAACAACGATGACAGGCCTCAACGTTCTAGAAGTTCCCGTTGTCTCAAGAACGTGAAAATGCTCTCAATGACGTCTTGTGTAGAACGACGACGGCGTTCTCTTTGCTCTTGGGATTTTAAATTGCTCATTATCATTGTTTTGAGTGAAAAATGCTATTAAATTCAATCGCCGTCTATGGCTCTAAAACGCCTGTATGCTTAAGCTCTCTATTGTTGTTGTCAGACAACTTTCTAACGCCAAACGATTTTACTTGTCAAAGGGAAACATCTCGGAAATCCCATGCATGAAAGGGTTAAAATGCATTAATATTTCATGACGAAAATTCAAAAGAAGTGAATGTTTAATCAGCATCTTTAAGTAATAGATAAATCCCGAGAACGAGGGATGTATGCTATATAAAGACCCGAGCATGTATATATTCTTAAGGCTAGTTTCCACTCAGGAAAATCTTCCGCAGGACCGGAACGGACAGGAAAGTTTTCTTTGTCTAGACGATTTTTACTAACATGCCGTTATGTAAGAATTACATGCATGTATAGAGTGGGTGTATTTATTTTTATGTATTAAGCGCCGCACAGACGACCAAGTTTTCCTTGACAAGTTTTTCCTTGACAAGTTGTATTTGTTCGTGTGTACGACACAAATTGACAAGTTTTTCCTTGACAAGGAGCCTTGTTCAAAAGCTGGTCATGCCAGCTTTTGAACAAGGAAAATTGTTCGTGTGTATAGTCGTCAAGGAAAGCTTGACAAGATCATCTCCGAAGCTTATTACGCGACCATTGCCGTCAAGGAAAACTTGTCCAACCGTACACACGAGCAATTATAAATTGTCAAGGAAAATGTTTGGGGGGGAAATTGTTCATCGTACACACGAGCAAGGAAAGCTACCAAGGAACTTATCAAGGAAAACTTGGTCGTCTGTGCGGGGCTTCAGGGGCTGTTCATATGATGCGGGTTAGCCCAGTTACCGAGCTGATTATATGCCACCACTGAAAATCTTCATTACAACTATTCGAGTAATGTAAAATGACACAAAAAGGCAAAATTGCCTTCGTTTTTCTGTAAGTATAGCACACAGGGTTGTCTAAATCTTTTTTGAAGTCATAGAAAGATTTTCGTGGCATATATTAGAGAGCTTAAGCATATTATAGCGTTTTTGAGACACGGACGGTGAGCAGAATAACAGGAATACAATACAGAACCGCGTATTCTTTGAAAAGACTTTTTTCCCCAAAACAAAGGCTATGAATAATCACATATCTAAACTGTTAGCTCATAAGCTTAAATTTCATCATTATATAAAAATGAAGTATGTCTCATTGTAGTAAAACAACGATGACATGCAGGCCTCAACGTTCTAGCAGTTCCCGTCGTCTCAAGAACGTGGAAATGCTCTCAATGACGTCTTGTGTAGAACGACGACGGCGTTCACTTGGGATTTTAAATTGCTCATTACTAGTCATTGTTTTGAATGAAAAATACTATTGAATTCAATCACCGTCCTGGCCAAACGCTTTCAACATTTCATTCAACATCCTTCAACATTGTTGAATTCAACATGTTGAAAGCGTTTGGCCACCTCTGTTGAATGATGTTGAACGTTGTTGAATGGTGTTGAACATGTTCAAATTTTCATTCAACATTTCTATTGTTCTCAAAATGTTGAAAGGTGTTGAACGATTTGGCCACATTTAATTCAACTTTGTTGAACAGAGACATGCGCCATGCGGGATATTGTTGATTCCAGCTTTTGTGGTAGCCCGCGTTCAATTAATTGTCATTCATGAATGTTGAACGATGTTGAATTAATTTGGCCACTCGTGCTTTCAACATTATTCAACATCGTTCAACAATGTTGAATGATGTTGAATGCGATGTTGAAAGCGTTTGGCCAGGCCTGTTGCTTATTTATAAAGCTCTCTAATAATATGCCTCGACACGGCCACGTTGATCTGCCGTCCTTCGTAGTTCAACCGCTGGCTGCGAGTAAGCGGATGATCCTTTATATATATATATATATATATATTCGCACTAATAAACTATAGTGCGAATACATTTTATGCCGTTCATGCAGTCAAACAACACTACTTCACTAGGGTTGTGTAATAAAATGTCTCGAGCAAACTCGCAAACTGTTTCCTGATTAATCATGAATTTTGGTTTGTTGTTTATTTCACCCCAGTGAGAAATTAAAGAGGAAATGAAATGAAAATTAAGTTTGCTCTATCTTCAAGATCTCCAAAAAATAATAAAGAATTACTTTAACAGTTTTTCCATATTTCACTTCATTCACAAGTTATTTAGAATTGTTTGATATGTAAATGAGATGAACTATATGACGTAAAGTTATGTACAGATAAATGTGTGCTATAGAAAATCATGTATATCACTATATCTTCAACGTAAGACGGTGTTATCGAACAAAATTTGGTCTTGTGATGTTTAGTAGTTGAGGTCCATGCATGTAGTTGAAAGTTTTAAATAATATTATTTAATAATTCCAAAGATATACATGGTTTTCCAATAACTCACAATTATCTGTACATTTAAAGGGGATTGGCATTAAAAATTAAGTTTGTCTAATTTGAAAGAACTCATAAAATTGTAATCGAAGATCCTTTACAACTTTTTCGTATCTTTCTGCGTTTTCAAGATATTTCAACTTGTTTGATATGTAAATGAGATGGTCTCTGACGTCAGGAGTGGGGTAAAATATTTTCATACAGAGCAAAATCACTTACATTATATCTAAAATGAAATGTTCAGCGTCGTAAGGAGTTTTTATGTGCACAGTTTCAAATGATTTCGCTGAACAAACTTAGAGATATAACTAGGTTTTGCTACATGTGAAAATATTTTACCCCACACCTGACGTCAGAGACCATCTCATTTACATATCAAACAAATTGAAATATCTTGAAAACGAAGAGAGATACGAAAAAGTTGTAAAGGATGTTCTATTACAATTTTATGAGTTCTTTCAAATTAGACAAACTTAATTTTTAGTGCTATTGCCCTTTAACTTTACGTCATAGCTTATCTCATTTACATATCAAACAATTCTAAATAACTTGTGAACGGAGTGAAATATGGAAAAACTGTAAACGTCATTCTTTATTACTTTCAGGAGATCTTGAAGATGAAACAAACTTAATTTTCATTTCATTTCATTTCCTCTTTATTAATTCATTTTATCTCGGGGTATCTGTATAGCTTGTCATCTTCATTCGGTCATTATTATTATCTGGTTCCTCTCCGTACGTATGAGGTGGCAAAAACGTATTTACACCTGCCAAAACTTTGAACCGCGAGTTTGATTAAAACTATTTGACTTATATTTAATGGAGCAAAACAAAATGACGTTTTTAAAAAAATTTTTTGAAGGCGTTGATAGAAAATTGGAAACAAATAATACTTTTCATATTTCAATATTAAAAACGTATTTACACGGGTTACGCGTGCTGTCAGCGCGCTGACTCTCACCAAAACGTTAAGCCCGATTAGACGGGGTTAGTACTTGGATGGGTGACCGCTTGCGAATGACCCCGTTGTCGAGTTTGGAACTCATGTGAGTAGAGTTGTAGTTGATCTCTCCTGTGCTTCGAGGGTTTTTTCGCTGGGTTCTTCAGTTTTTACACCCCTCCCCCCGTAAAATCAAAACTATTTGAGGGGGACATTGTATTGTGGTGTATTTTTCGTACGGTATTTCGGTAATTTTACCACTTCGGTACGGTCTTTTTATCATTCAAGTACTTTCGGTATTCGTTTGAATTTCGACACAGTACTAGTGCGGTTTTTACGATTTTTTCGCGGTATTGCGGTTTGGAGCACCTCCCAATGCCCCCCTCCTATTTAATGGAACAAAACTAACTGATTTTTTAATTACAAAAAAAGATTCATGTAATTGGTTTTTGGAAGGCGTTGATAGAAAGTTGGAAACAAATAATACTTTTTATATTTCAATATTGATTCCCGTTTTTTTTAAAAGAATCTTTTGACAAGAGTTTTGGTTTGATTTTACTGATCATATATTTAATGGTGGATAATGATTTTTTTTGTCACGAATTTCGATGCTTATCTCGTCTTACATCTGAATGCATGTAGTCCTGTTGTTTGGCATGCATATAAAACGGTTTAAATCGCTTTGAGATTGGATATTAATTTTAGTAATTCATTCAATAATACATTAATATTTTTTCATTTGTCTGAAATTCGGTGCACAACGCGGATCATTTACCGCTCTCGTGGAGCACTTCTCGTTTGACTCGAAACATCGAGTAAAAAGGTAAAACGTTTTTCTTATCTTGCTTCTGTAGCATTAACACTTTGAAGCCTGACGACGAGTCTTTAGTATTTTATTCTAACTAACGCCAGAGTATTTTATTTTGCCTAACGCCATGCAGACGATTTTATTCAGCACAGGGAGAGGTCCAGGCCTCAAAGTGTTAAAACCTATCTCTTTAACACTTTGAAACCTGACGACGAGTCTTTAGTTAGTATTTTATTCTGGTTATAACGTCAGACGATTTTATTCAGCACAGGGAGAGGTCCGGGCCTCAAAGTGTTAATATAACAAGACACCGTTTATCTCGAATATCATGTGTTGTACAATTGATTTCATATTACTTTACCATGGAATGTTGCGAAGTTCGTTGGATAGCTGAGAAATTCGTTCAGAAATACACAAGAACATTGTAATTATGGTTGTCAATTATCCAAAGAAATTGCGAATCTTAAATAGAGCTCATTCTAATTGACAACCTCATGGACAATATACTTTCCAATTCCCAACGAACTTCGCAACACGCCGCAACAGAGTGAAATCAACTGTAATTCAACGTTACGTATATCACCGAGAGTTACACTCGGCTAAAAGGAAAATTTTGAAGTGCTTTAGATATTAAGGCAAATGTTCGCTCTTTTTATTTCATTTGTCTTGTTATATCACAGAAATATACTATTTGAAATGTTAAAGCCTTTTGAAGAGTTTAGAGGGTTTTTATAGTTGTTTTTAGAAACGTTATAAACATTAATATATATATATATATTTTCTATATAGTTATACGATTGATTCAGCCATATACAGAAGGGAATTATTTCTACCAGAGCCAGTGAATAAACTACCGCCTCTTCATCGCCCACACAGCTTGAGATCGATGGACGAACGCCCAGAGGAAAAACATGAAGACGAAGACAAAGACGACAAAACCTTTTCGAAAGTGGTGCTCACGTTTATGGGTTACACCTCGGCTCACGGGATTGGCCGGTTGGCCGATTCAAAAACAATCTTTTGGAAAATATTCTGGGCTCTGGTCTGTATGGGCGCTATTGGGATGTTCATCTATCAAGCGTACGGGCTATTCGAGCTGTTTTTGTCACGACCAGTTTCGACGTCGGTTAAAATCACATTCGAGAAGGTATGTTGAGACTACTGTATATAGCGTTGGTATAACATTTTCCCACCCAGAAAATATCTTTTGACGGGTGAAATTGTCTAGTGGCATTAGACGTAAAATAAAATAAAGTAAAGTAAAATAACAAGAAATATTATTTTGAGTTATTTTGAGGCAAAGCGCTCTAATTCGTCAGAATTTATGCCACAAAAATAAAATACATATCGATATAGAGAGCTATTAATCTGTTGTCTTAATATTAATACAATGTTGTCTTTGATCTGTGATAGTTGTGATTTTTTTAATTAAAACCAGAGGGCTTCACTCGGGGCGAGTCAAGTAAAAAGCGTTTTATTTTGTTCAAAATATTTTTTTGCAGTTTAATTCCAAGATAAATTTCCAGCCCTGTCAGCGTTTTTTTTTATATGTCGAGTTTTGCTGATTTTATGGACGCCCAAAGTTGAAAATGTTGTTTTTCGACCAACATTCGGACAAAATAAGTCATAAAATTGAAACCAGGCAATAAATACAAAAAAACGCTGACACCGTTTTGCTGGAAATTTATCTCGGAATCGAACTACGGAAAAATGTTTTGAACCAAATTAAACGCTTTGTTCTTAAGTCGCCCCGAGTAAATTCCTCTGGTTTTACTTGAAAATTTTATTATTGGCTTGTGTTTATCATCGCAAAATACTAAGGACTTATTAACCGAGTGCGAGGTCTGTACGGGAAAGTATTTGTCTGAGGTTTTCGTACAGACCGAGCGACGAAGGAGCGAGTTTTGTACGATAAAACAGAGGGCAAATACTTTACCGTACAGACCGAGCAAACGAGGTTAATAAGGAATTTATTATATGGCTATTGGTTCACTTTATTTTTAAGCTTCGAGCGTTGTTTTCGTCTTGGGAGTCCTTACCTGTTAACTTTTTCATGTCGCTCTTGGCCTTCTTGTTTACACCAGTTCGGCTTTTATTTCTCATATTTTTAGATAAACAGCTTTAAAGAAAACCAGCAGTAATGTTCCAACACATTTTATTGTTCAGAATATTTGAATAAAGATACCTAGTTCTATTTTATTTGTATTCAAATCAACTCAGAAATTTTCTCGCCAAAAATTACAGGGCCAAGAAAAAAGCGTATTGACCCGAGGTCAATATCGTAAAATCCCGACCTCTCGGGAACCAATCAGCGTGCGTCGTTTTGCGTACGGACCGGAAATCAAACCCAGCCATATAATAAAATACAATATTGTATTCTACAAATTAATAGCTTTCTAACGATATCTATTTTATTTTTGTGGCATAAATTCTGACGAATTGAGAGCGCTTTACCGAAATGATGCTGCAAACCTTGATGAAGACCTTAAAAAAAATGTAACGTCGAATTGAAACAACTTCACTGCAAAATAAAAACTTGTGTAAAATTTCTCAAAATTTTGCGTGAAACAATGTTACAATGCACCCACAGTAAAACAAAGCTTTGAATAAAAACCGTGATTTTACTGACAAGCACTGTGAGTAACTGTACGCAAAATTTGCGTAAATTTTACTCAGGCAAAAGTACACTGGAAAACAAAAACCTGCATAACTTGATAAACTTTAATAGGGTAAAAACACAATTACTGGTGTCCCAGTAGTTTTCATTGCTGCCCTGATAGTACTTTGCATCGCATTTCATCGCTTTTTTCAGCTCAATTTTGGATCGGTCAAACTGGTCAAATTTATTTTGCAAAATTTAGAAATTACCGTTTCCTGCCGTTACCATTTGTAATTTAAACATGATTCGAAAAGACGTTATGCCATCGCAGTTGAAGAAGAAAATAGAACAGAGTTATGGCGACGGTACGCAGTTTTTAATCGATACATCACTTTATAATAATAATTTCTTTGTCGTTTTCCTTTCCTGTCTTTCCTTTCTTTCCTTTTCTTTTCTTTTCTTTTCCTTTTCTTCTCTTTTTTTTTTTTTCTTTTTTCTTTTCTTTTTTCTTTTCTTTTCTTCTCTTCTCTTTTCCTTTCTTCTCTTTTTTCTTTTTTTTTTTCTTTTCTTTTTTTACTTTTCTTTTTTTTTCTTTTCTTTTCTTTTTTTTCTTTTCTTTTTTTCCCCTTCCTTCCTTCCTTCCTTGCTTCCTTCCTTCCTTCCTTCCTTCCTTCCTTCCTTCCTTCCTTCCTTCCTTCCTTCCTTCCTTCCTTCCTTCCTTCCTTCCTTCCTTCCTCCTTTCTTTCCTTCTTTCTATCTTTTCTTTCTTCCTTCCATAAATCCATCCATCCATCCATCCTTCCTTCCTCTCTTCTTTCTATCCTCTTTCTTTCTTCCTTTTCCCCTTCTTTCCGGCCTTCTATCCTTTCTTTCTTCCTTTCTTTCTTTTTTCTTCCTTCTTTTTTCTTCTTTTCTTCCTTCTTTCCTACTTTTCCTCCCCCCCTTTCATCTTTCTTTCTTTCTTTCTTTCTTTCTTTATTTCTTCCTTTATTCCTTCCTTCCCTCCCTCCCTCCCTTTCTTTCTTTCTTTCTTTCTTTCTTTCTTTCTTTCTTTCTTTCTTTCTTTCTTTCTTTCTTTCTTTCTTTCTTTCTTTCTTTCTTTCTTTCTTTCTTTCTTTCTTTCTTTCTTTCTTTCTTTCTTTCTTTCTTTCTTTCTTTCTTTCTTTCTTTCTTTCTTTCTTTCTTTCTTTCTTTCTTTCTTTCTTTCTTTCTTTCTTTCTTTCTTTCTTTCTTTCTTTCTTTTCTTTCTTTCTTTCTTTCTTTCTTTCTTTCTTTCTTTTCTTTCTTTCTTTCTTTCTTTCTTTCTTTCTTTCTTTCTTTCTTTCTTTCGTTCGTTCGTTCGTTCGTTCGTTCGTTCGTTCGTTCGTTCGTTCGTTCGTTCGTTCGTTCGTTCGTTTCCTTCGTTCCTTCGTTCCTTCGTTCCTTCGTTCCTTCGTTCCTTCGTTCCTTCGTTCCTTCGTTCCTTCGTTCCTTCGTTCCTTCGTTCCTTCGTTCTTTCCTTCCTTCGTTCTTTCCTTCCTTCGTTCTTTCCTTCCTTCGTTCTTTCCTTCCTTCGTTCTTTCTTTCCTTCGTTCGTTCTTTCTTTCCTTCGTTCTTTCTTTCCTTCCTTCGTTCTTTCCTTCCTTCGTTCTTTCCTTCCTTCGTTCTTTCCTTCCTTCGTTCTTTCCTTCCTTCGTTCTTTCCTTCCTTCGTTCTTTCTTTCCTTCCTTCGTTCTTTCCTTCTTTTTTCCCCTTTTTTTCCTTCCTGCCTTTCCTTCCTTCCTTCCTTCACAAACCAGAGTCACATTTTCCTGTTACTTACCGTAACTTCAGGGTCTGACGATAGTGGGTCTGGCGATGATGGATCTGGCGCAGGTCAAGAGCGTCGTCGTCGAAACGCACCACCAGTAGCAGGTAGTGGCTCAGGTGTACAGCCAACGCCGGCTTCGAAAGATGATGATTACGACGACGACTATAAGGATTACCAATACGACGGCTCTGGTGATGGATACAGCAGCGCAGAAGACGAGGAAGACCTCGATGACGATTACCCCGAACCAAATGAGGTTAGTCTGGAGACTAAGCTGCGAACAGGAATTAGTCAGCTCATTGGAGGGCTTGATTCTGCAGATCTTTACTACAGCGGCCATTTATTTTCTGACCTAATTCAAAATTGCACATGGAAAGGACTGGATTGCAAATCAGGGTAAGAGGAACCGTGTACATTAAGATAACTATGAAAAAGTTAAACTGCCTGTACTCCGTACAGCCTCGGGTTTTAAGGCGCATTTCCGTCCGGTGCTTTTTGTAGCGCAATCGACTTTTTGCGATCGATTCTTTATATGAATTTTCTTCATAAATTAAAAGCGCGTGATTTAGGCCCGTTTCAAACGTCGCTCTTCTCATGCGCCGAACCTAATACAAATAGATTCGACGTTGGAGCGGCTCTGGAGCGACGTCGATTCAAACGTCGAACTTAATTCGTCGAACCTAATTTCTCAAACTATTAAAAACCGGCAAAAAGCTTGCGTATTATCAGTGGCAGCGATAATACATTAAAATAATCAATTTATGCATCGGGTTCGGCACATGAGAAGTTCGACGTTTGAATCGGAGTCGCTCCAACGTCGCATAATGCGACAGGCCTTGCCGCTCCAAATACAATCTGCCGCTCTTAATTGATTCAAACGCCTCAAAATGGCCTCAAAATAAAGATGGCTGCAATCAATCGAACGTTATTATTTCGTAGATTGCTAAAGCAAAAAATATTTCTGTCACTATTCCTTTTACGGTACCATCGAGGGTGTGTGTGTGGTGGTGGTGGGGGTGGGGGGTTGGGGGGAGGGGGGGAGGTGGGTGTGTGTGACATATACTTGAATTGATCTCAAAATATTTTTTGTTTTTATGTTTGTCAGAAATTTAAGTAAGTCCTGGATTCGTAGTTGGAATTACCAATACGGCAACTGTTTTACATTCAACAGTGGATTTAATGCGGAACATAAAGAAGTGAGAATTCTGAAGACTACCAAGCCTGGGCCGTCACAAGGTATGAATTATACAAACATAATATATGACCATAAACACAAATACAACCATAACTTTATAGTTTTGGTTTTATTTAAGTTTATGGTCATCTTTAAATCAAAAAAAAAAAGCTCGGCCACTTTAATGGCGGCGCTCCAAAATACAAACGTTACCTTTTCTTCATCGAATTTTGAAATGAAACTTTGCACGATTGCCAACTACCATAACATCTTTAGGATTATGCAAAAATATTGCCAACAATATTTTCACCAGGGAAACTATGAAACGAAAATTAAGTTCGTCTTATTTGAAAGAACACTTGAAATGATAGAGTAACATCTTTTGCAGTTTTTCGTTTCCTTACTTCGTTGTTGAGATATTTCAGTTTGTTTGATATGCAAATTAAACATTTTGACGTCATACGTGCATAATGAGTTATCGAAAAAAGTTATATATTTTTGCTATTATCAAATAGAATGACTTGAAAATCTACATGGTTGGTGTTGTGGGCGAAACACACCCACATGCTTCCTTGGAAGTAATTTGGTTTGATAATAGAAAAGATATATAACCTTCTCCGATAACTCATTCTGCACGTACGAACGTCAAAATGTTTAATTTGCATATCAAACAAACAGCTGAAATATAATATAAACAAGTTTTGTGGAAACACCACGTAAAATATTTATTTCCTAAGCTTTCGGCCTGTTGACTCGGGCCTTTATCAGAGCAATAACAACAAACTGTTGGCTCACCTAAGTTAGGGGGCTTTCCATTAACACTGTTAGACCGGTCAGTCCGGTTAAATGGAACACGATTCGTTTGAGACCTGGGATTGTCTGACAGGGAAATTTGGTCCTAATCAAAAGCAAGTCCATTCTGGCCGGACTGATCGGTCTAACCTTGTCAATTGGAAAGCGCCCCAAGTTTATAAATGACGTGAGCCAACAGCTTGTTTTTATTGTTCTGATAAAGGCCTGAGTCAACAGGCCGAAAGCTTAGCAAATAAATATTTTACGTAGTGTTTCCACAAAACGTATTTATATTACATGATTATCGCCATGAAAACTTTCAAAGAATTAAACTGAAATATCTCAAAACGAAGCAAGGAAACGAAAAACTGAAAAAGACGTTACTCTGTCATTTTTTTTCAAATAAGACAAACTTAATTTTCGTTTCATAGGCATTTTAACCCTTTAAGGCCTGGACCTTTCCCTGAGCTGAATCTTAGTTAATAGA